>JAQIXU010000060.1:0-78287 GCA_034701245.1 Strigamia transsilvanica | reverse complement strand
TTTTTTCAGTAGTAAATAGATTTCGCCCTACTTATCAAACATATCATCTGCTCTTATGCTAGAGCAGGCACACAAGGAGTAGAACACTTGAAGGTTACCAACAGACTGTGTTTTATTCATCCTTGGTTGCTGCGTTTCGGCAGGAATTGTGGAATATGTTTTTTACTTAATGCTTTTGTTGGTTGCTCGCAGCAACCAAGGCATACAATTTACGTAATGGATTAAATTCCACAAACACAACAAGTGGGTAGGGCAAACTGATCACTTAAATGTCGAAAATGTAATGACAAGAAAGCTCATTTGCATGTGCAGTAATAGTAATATTGGAATTAAAACGCAAATTATTGGCTATTCTACACGTTGAATGTTGTGGTTTAATTAAATTTATTCAACAAGAACAAGGCTTTTTGACCTTTGCGGTCATCATCAGACACTTAATGTTAGCACTTTAACAATTTTGAATTGTGTGTTACGGCCCATCTGCCCTGTAAAAGCTCTATTTCTTGACACTTACTTTATTGTTGAGATAAATATTGGTTGGATGTCGTTGGTAATTTGGCTGTTTGAGATCAGTCAATGGTTGAATAAACAGCTTACCATATTCCCACAAGAGTTCATGTGTGTGTGAAACAATACTAATTTTAATACGTGTGTAACTTTTCCACCATGTAATTTTATGATTGATTTTGCATATCGTAGATTTCTGTTTTGTTGTGGCTGATTATGATTACCCACTGATTTCATTCTGGATTCTGCACACCTTTCAATTTCTGACGTGAATTCCTGAGCAGCAAAGTCATTACTACAATAGTAACTGATGACGCTTCTGATCTTGTAATCTGTTTAATTCCAATTCTATGACAGACAAATTCTTGGCATTCTTGGAGGTTCTCCAATGCGTGCTTTTGAAGCGTTGAATTAGTTTTCCACAAATTCCCACTCGATGGCGCCACACACTTTGTCACACTTCGAAAAGACAAATTATGTTGTCATTAATAATCGTTTATTCAGACTAGAATTAAACGGTTTTAAAAAAATGAATGAAAACGAGAGTCACTGCCTTTTAATTTGCAGTATCGTTACACGCAATTCCTTGCACGATTTGAAAGTGGGTAAAGTTCATTAATTATCATTTGACAAGCAATTCCTCATTGCTTGGCATTTAATCTCGTTCATCACACCTCATTCCAGCTTATCCTTGCTTTTGCTTGTGCTCGTTGAACCTCACTGAAAAGTTATTTCATTATCTCACGGTAATTACACTAAAATTCAAGCATGAAAACGAAGGATTAATTTTATAATTTTAAACGTGTAATTAATTTTTTAAATTTTTGTACAGTGTTTTTATATTTAAACATTTTGAGAAAAATGTACTATTAATATTTAAAGTTTGGTTTTACAGGGCCATCAAAATGAAATTAATTCGATACAGTAAATTCTAAAAAAAAAAAAAAAAAGATATTCCCTAAACATTACTGCAGTTATTCACTGCGAACGTGTGCGTGAATTTTGAGGTTTCAAGCAAGAATATACTCTTGATAAAAGGTGGGTTTTAAGCCATATAAATAGATTTATGAAATCATGTTGGCTTTGAAAATCATAAATAAAATTCACTTATAAAAGACAGTAAGGCAGTAAAAACGACTGACTAGATATGAAAATATGCATGGAAAAAGCCTTTTATCCGAAGACAGATATCTGCAACAAAAGACCGGATGAATAGAAAGGAATTGAATGCAAATAGATAGATTAAATTTTGAAATAAAACTTTTTAATAACATTTTAAACTTTATGTGGTTTGGAAACGTTGATGATTCGATTAATTGATTAAAAATGACGGCTTAAGTGGAACGTCAAAAGGGTTACGACACCTGTCTTGTTTTATTAAGGTGTTGGCTCTAAAGTAATACCATTATGTTTTCAATGTTTGACGTTGACGACCAATTTATGCAGGTAAAAACATGAAATCAAAGTTTGTGTGAAAATATCTGCGGTGAAACAGTTTTTCTACGCAGACATGATTTTATTATGAATTTTGGCATTTTATGGATCGTTTTTCTCCCTATCTATGGAAGCAATCGGTGAAGCAATAGAATGCCAGAAGAGGCAGCTGGATTGAACTAGAAATGTAAAAGACGGGAAAGTATTTGCGTTTATTTCCTTAAATATAGTCATAACCTAAAAGGCAGAATATGCCTGCCAGAGTAGCGTCTGTTCTGCGTGACAATTCTTTTGAGGACCCAACTTTGCACTTGCACTGACTACTACAGAAACCACTATTAAAAAAATAGAAAAAACAGTTATAGGCAAATGGCAGATGTCTTTACCATAAAACAAGAATTAGAAACCACTGGGATTCCCAATGGGTCATTTATCCAAGTAATGGCTGCTTAACTTCTGCATTCTAATAGGATCAGGTGACCAACAAGGGTCGCATAATTATCGCGATAGTACCTTACAGTACCAGCTGTAAAATGCTAGTTTCAGTGTCAGTAAAGAGCATCTCATTTGTATCAGTTTTGAAGGAGCCTCCCAATGTTCTGGTAATTCTGTCAGATCATGAAATAATGCATGCGACATTTGCCAACCAAAGGTCGGTGCTTTTAACATTTTTCAATATTGAATTTAAGAATTCTTTGGTATTATTTTAGGACCATTCACCGTACCTAACCTCATTAGATAACATGTGAGTTTTGTTGATGTATTTCCATTGGTTACACTGAAGGGTAGAAATGGTGTTTAATTGAAATGTAAGTGAATATTAAAAATGTTATGTATAATTTTAATTTACTTGGCTTGTCCTTGTGAAATATCATATTTTAGGTTTATCATCTATGCTGTGCAAAACTGATCTACAGTATCATAATGCAACAGCCAAGTAACACAATCCAAGTATCAATAAAAAGATACAATATAGACAATAATTACAACTTCTAAACTCCCAAGTGTAGTAGAGGCTCTCTTCATGTAGTGCTTTTCTGTAGACAATTAGTTGAATTGAGTGTCAACTTAGAAAATTCCACATTGATATTGCATTCCATTTTTTTCTAGTAAAGATGATAAATCTAGCAATCAGATGTAGTATATCTTTAAAATGCTTATAAATCTTGATACTTAACAAAATATTTACAATTTGCAAAAACCTTTTTATTTATAATTTGAATAATGTATATCTTCGATTTAAAGTTGCCCTTAATTACAAGTCGCCCTCGATTATAAGACGCAGCATTTAAATACTATTTGTAATACCAGTCGCCCTCGATTACTACAGACGATTTTCGAATTCCAGTTCATATTTAGCAAGATTAAGCATAATATTCAGCCAAATAATGCTAAACAAATGAAAGAAAACAAGAATATTTCAGTACCATGGCATAAATTACCTGTAAATAAACAATAATAGTTGTTTATTTACATCATTTCGCATTTTTAGGCGTAAACATTAGGCTAAATTAGAACTAGAATTCCAAAATCGTCTGCGCAGAATGGGATGCGCAGTTCGAATTTAGCCCCAATTTACCGGGCGCAGACTGTAGCCGCGGCTAACATTTTTTTGTGAAAGCAAAATTTATTCATTTGGTATGCCAGTTTTTTATGTGAAAAATGAAAATGTCTACAGTGTATGGTATGATATTCACAACTTCGTACCACTCCTTCATTCTCTGAATTTTCAAAACAGCACCAATGCAACAATTTTGAACAATAATATGTAGACAAAATTCTGTCCACATCTTTCCAAAATTGTCACATTGGCGCCGTGTTTCTGCGACTTTTATTCGAAGAAATACGGTATTTATAAAAGAAAATATAATGGAGACTCAGGTGGAAACACAAGGAAGCAGGTAATATTCAAAAGCTTGCGAACACAAGTTAAAAGAGGGGGTTATCACACGCAAACTTTACGCTCGGTTTGATTGGAGCCACTGAATGCAAGCACGCTTAAAAGCAATATAAGCTTAGTAGAGTCAAACGTAACCTTGTGTTTGCTCAAGTGGTCGAGGTTCTTCACTCTCAAGCTTTTTTTGTGTCTTTGGTAACCAAATATTAAATGAAATTTTTTTTTTAGGTTTTTAGTATTTGGTCTTCTTCTTCGGTTCAGTCAATCAATTTCATTCAATTGGCCACTTGGCCCGGGCCCCAAAGTCCAGGGTTAACGAGTTCGAAACATATTTTAACAAACAAGGCTTTACCGCATATCTTCAAGTTGCGGGCGCATGAGTGCGAAATTAGAGGCGAATTGTACCTTTAAAAAAAGGTGTCGATGAAACATTTTACAAACGTTAAAAAAAGTCACGTGACTGGAATCAGTCAAAATCTAGTTTAAAATAGCCCGCGGGCCTCTAATAGCGCGCGGCCTCCAATTACGCGTGGAGGGAAATTTTTGTTTGCAAATAGCGAACGGTAATTCTACATATAAATTCAGATTTTGCAAGAAGAATGAATTGTGTAAATAAATGTCATATCAAATATAACTTAATACCGTATACAATTAGAAAATATATATTTAGTTTATCCTGGTTGTCAGTTTAAAAGCATGATTGGTGTTTGCGAGGAATCTGCACAAAATAAACAAACTTCGCTTGAAATTATCTTCTTGTGTAGTTAAAAGAAAGGTATATGAGCGCGAAAGGCAATCCATATTTTTTCCCCCGTATTATTTTATTAGAGCGTTGGAAATTTTTTTTTTTCTAGTTTCCACAGCCACTAGACAGTATTGTCTAAATTTGCATGTTCGATCATGTTTGCACAGCTGCAGGCGAAAATAATTAAGAGCTGATTAAAGTTATAGTTGACAAGAAATTTGATCACATCAAATTCACTTATAATGATATCCCACAGGAAATTTAAACCCCATACGGCTTTCTTCATTCAGAAGTTTATTGGTACAGTATACACTATATACAGTATGAAACTTCTTCATTCTTTTCTATTTATTATTCTGCGCGTTATTTTTGGCGTAGCTTCACCAGCCGCAGAAACGTTTATCCTAATTCCTAACAGTATTAATATTTAATCATCGTCGGTACAAGCATTTTCAAAAACCATAAAGGCAACTCGTTGGTTTAAGCAGTTTTTTTCATACACAATGAAAAGGATGGATTTGATGTATAAAAGATTTTTGCGTGCGATGCTTTATTAATGTTTATTTACATTTCTTTGATTCATACGGGGCTAAAGAACCGTTGTTAGACCTATATGGGAAAAGCAGATTTTCTTGTCATTTTAGGTCTCTATGACAACAGATGGGAATACTGACAGTAATCTGCAAACATAGTGAGTTAAGTTGCTGTTTTACTCTGAGCTGGCCAATGCTTTGAGTATAAATAACAGTATATACAACTGTCAAATTTTTTTTTTATTTTATTGAAATAGTATAAGGAAAGAGGAACGGCTTTCTATCTTGAGCTCTGTCTTGCTGATTTTGGTAAGTGACATCTCAATTCAGGTGAAACAGTAATGTCACGGGGGCAATCACTCATTTGATTTCACCGTACGCCACTGATAAAATTCAACTCGATGAGGAAACTCGGAGTTCTGGATAAGGGGCTTCGTTTGGAAGTTTTGGAACGATTTTTCATGTCACAATATGTTCCAAGAACGTATCTTTCTTTTTTTTCTAACAGCTATGCTAAATTTATAGAGAAAAAAACCGCTTATTTTGCTATTTTCAGCAAATAATTTATTTGTACGGGCATAAAATTGTAGGGTTTTCAGTTAATGTGTATTTTATGCAGCTTTACGGTAATCTATGCAGATGACTTAAGATAAATCTTGCAGCTTTCTTTACCGCTTATAACTGCATACGGGTATTATGGACAAAATATTAGTTTTTAATTTAATTTTTGACATAAAGGGCACACACCCTATGGTGTCAAGAGTTGACAGTGGCGAATGGTCAAATTTATTGAATTACGAATGCCCTATTCAAATTTATTGTTGAGCTTAGCTGAATCAGCTAATGCATTTTTTCGCTTTAATATTGGATTAATGTTGATGCTATATTATTCATAAAGAAGATTGGACTTATAATAATCGGAGGCTATGCGAGGAAGTACGGAATTATTTAACTTAGACAAAATATGTTTCTCAAGCATGAAATTAAAAATTGAAATTTAATAATATATAAGAGTCGTGTGGATAATTTTCTGTGTATTTTTGAAAGGGATGATGTTCAGAATGTTGAAATTTAATCGGAAAATGGAGTTGTCAGTATTACTTAATGTACAAATTTATTTATTTATTGCATACATTAAACCAGGATGTTTGTGTTAATTTATATCTGCTTTTTATGGTTAATTTATTTTGTCATTTTGGGTTTTTTTGGTTTTGTTTTGTTTTTCGCTGTATCAGTGGTGCAGGGTTTAACGTGAAATATTAATACGTTTTTTGGGATGTTATTTCCAGAATCAACTCTGCTCGGAGAGATTTCTAGTCTTTGTTTGCTTCCCCCTGATTTGCATTGGACTCGTCTCTCTCCCAAATGCCTGTGTGGAGCCATAGTTCAGTCAATTGGCGGCAGAGGCGCCTTCAAGCTGCTAGTGATTCTTCGCAACAGCTGCATCAGTATAATGGCACATGACATATGATTGTCGAAAATAATGTAAGTTTTAATTATCAACACTTGTTTTTATATTTAAAAATTTCATTTTGCATTGGTGCGATTTAATGAAAAACTTTTCACGTGGATGAGTTTTGCTATTGAACACAAGAGGAGTAGAGACAGAAAATTGTCATGAAAAGGGGAATTTGTGTTGTTTTTATTTTTAAACCAAAATGTTAATGTTTCGTTCAGTAATGATCTTCATGTGTTTCGATCAGTAAGAAGAAAGAAGAAACTTTTATCTTAAATTAATAGGTTATTATTTTGTCATGTTGGTAATTTTTACTGCCATTTTACGATCTAAACTGGTTTATAGCAGACAGATATGGGAGTAGTTTCACAATTTACCGCCAGTGGCCCGATGTAGTCATCCGGGTATTTCTAAATATTCTCAACACGTATTTTCTAAGTAGCACGCAAAAGGCCTGATTTGAATGTAAATGGGACGTTTCTTTAACTTGTCAACTTAATCCGAAGCTTAATCGCTTGATCGGTGTCAGAAAGAATAAATTGAGTTTTAAACATGCCGGTTAATATTTAACGCATTAATATTTAAGTGCTATTTTAAAAATCTTTCGCGGATAAATTATTTATTGTATGTTGTCAGTTTGACAGGAGAATGGCGCCATGCAACTGCAGGGGCCTCTAAATTCCCCAAAAAAAAATAATAATCCCCAAATATAATATTCAATAAAATATTTTTCAATTAGGGCTCCAAAAAAGACTGCTAGAGGGGCCCCCAAACCGTATATCAGCCTCTGATTCTGCAAAGAGCGAAGTTGATAACAAGAGTGATCTGTTGACGCTATGTCTTTTCACCTACCCGATACATAATCATATTTCCTGTTGATCGCTCCGGTCTATTTTTATATGAGTTTCTTATCCGCATAAGGCGCACTGTAGCCAATTTTTGTTTTTTATTACTTAGGCTCGTTATTTCCACAGAAATTAGATTTAAAGGGTTTTCAGAAGCAATATCCTAAATATGCTCTCGTGTTTAGGGTATGAAAGGAAAAGTAATTTCAATGTTTTTCAGTTTTTTTGTTTTTTTTTTGCCGGTAAAAGAAGAAATTTAATTCATTGGATTGCAAAGTTAATGGATTTGTTACTTCAAAACTTTGAGCCCGAGAGATTGAGATTAAGAAAATAGAAGTCTTTTACTAACGTGTTAACGAGATTGTAACTCTCGCCCTCGGGAATTTTAAATTAATTTTCTTTCCTCTGCTCGTTTACCAAGTGGAAACGTGTTTAACCTTAACCGCTAGTCTCGGTAGTAATAGAGGGAGTGCGATGTGGATCATTTGATAATTCAGATTTAGTGACGAAAATAAAATTAAATATGAAATACACCGTAACGGCAATGGTGGACGTGGTGGTTAACAATGGGGAGACCATGAGGAATGACCTGCTGGTCGGAAACACGGGTTAATCAAGATGGCGACATGAATTTCCATCTTTCTTTTTTAATTTCTACATCCTTATTCGAAGAGATTTTTGTGTGAGCAGTAACGGAAGTTGAAAGCTGTGTGTTTAGCCACAGCTGCCACGAAAGGGATAAAATAAGTCTGAATAATTATTTTTTTTGACATTATAAAAATGAGTCTGGATTTTCTTTTCTGCATATTATTGCATTTTCTTTTATTTTGGAGACTTATCTGTAATGTTTCATAGTTTGGCTGTCACTCAAATCTGCCGTGATATTGAGTGCGGTGGTCAAACGATGTGCAAACCTTAGCGGCGTTTATCTTATCACTGACACAATGCAATAAACTTGCCTATAGAAGAATTTTAAATTGTTATTTATTTGTGGTTTGTGACCTTAGATAACAGCTTGCTAATTGTAATTTTATGCGTTAATTTACGTCATGGAATGGCAAAAAAAATAAAATAAAAAAATATACCACAACATAAAAATAAAACTATAATTCAAGTTTTCATAATTACATTATGCTAATATATCTTAAGGCTGGGGAGGAGAGTAACAAGTGCTAAAGAAGTTAATAATGGACAGGCAACATCTGGATTTTGCAAGTGTCTAATTTAATGCAAGATAATATCAACAGGTTTGTTATACTTATTATTTATTTACACTTGATACCAGTATGCTGTAATGACTGTGAGATTAGTGAAAGGAAATTGGAAACATTAAACAAAAGGAAATGATAATAAATTAGTGGCTGCTCTAAAAAAGCTTTGCTTTAAGTGTTTCAGTTTTAATATACGTGTAAATTCGTTTTACCGTATTACCCCACTTTTGAAAACTGCCGGAAAAACGGTAAAAACGGAGCTGGTCATGCCGCTACACCGTAATTCGGGGTAATTCGGTATCCACACACAGTCTACATATAGTTCAGGGCCATTTTATCCATTAGACAGTAAAAATTGAAGATAAACAGGCCTCTAGACAAAAAAATGCCTAGGGCCTACCAAGGCCCTGATACAGTTTAATAAGAAATGACGTCATTGTCAAATACTTGCCTATTTATAGGGGAAAAATGCTTCAGGTAAAAATTTCATCTAATAATGGAGTTTTCAAAGGCACACAAAGAGTCTATTGTCCGGTTTACGATGGGTTCAGTGGCGGATTATTTCACTGGCGCAAGAAGCGCGCGCGCTTAGGGCCTCAATTAATACATTTTTGTTTCCCATCTAAAAAAAAATAATGAAATTGATAGAGGGGGTGACTTCAAAATCAGGTTGCGCTTTAGGGCCTCCAAATGCATGATCCGCCACTGGAAGCGATAGCACAGATTCATATATTGTTCATTTAAGTTAGGTTAGAATGGCGCACTAGTTTCTCTTGGCAGCATGAAATCCATGCAAGCAAGCATGTGGTTATAAGCTTAGATTGTCTTGTCTGTTTGCATTTCCAGCGATTACGAGTGATCGTCTTTGTTTGACAAATACTTATGCATGTTTAGTAAGTATCTACTGTTAAGGTGACCAACTTTTTTACAATGAAAAGGAGGACACAAATAAATTGAAGAAAAAAAATGTTGTAAATAAAATAAACATTTTATTCATTGCAACATCACACACAGCGGAGTTACAGATTAGTCTTCAAATACCGAAAAGGAGGACATGTAGGAGGATGCTTTTCGAGGGAGGACAGAACTTATAAAACAAGGGCTGTCCTCCCTAAAGGAGGACGATTGGTCACCTTACTACTGTAGAACGCAAAACACTTGGTCTTAAACAACTTAAAGCTCAACCCGAGAATAAAAGAGCTTTTATATGCAGCTACAGCAGAACTCCATGCATAACACTTGCGCTAAAAAGTACCATAAAATACAACTGTGAAGCAAGAAACGTGTTTTTTAATGAAGCTAATAGTTGTACAAAGAAATAATGTGGGTGACAGCATCGTTTTCGACTTTAATCCGCAATGCGCTTGCGCCAACTTTCACAACAAAGGCCAAGTTAGTTAGTGGCCAGAAGCAAAGTCAGTCACTGGGGGACTATAGTGTAGAGAAGTGAATGTAAATTAATCTGTTGCTCTCCTCAACCGTGACGCCCTCTAGCAACACAGTGCTGAAGCATTAATAGGCTTTTATTGGCTTGCTGGTCAGTTCACACATGAAACAGTCACCTAGCTTTTGATTAAATGCCGCACAATTAATTACACAATGCGCTAGAAGAGTTTTGGTAAATTCAGAAAAAAAATGCTTTGTTAAATTGTAGTTTGAAGTGAGGATTAATTGTGATTACATGTGCCAGTTATAGTATATTGAATCAATAATGAAGGGGTTTTTTTTTGTCTCCAAATTTTTAATGGAGGCCTTTGCTTAATTCAATTTATCTGATTGAAGTTTCTGTAAAAATAAATCCTCTTTCTCACAATTTCTATGATGCCTTCACATTGAAATTGTTGCTTGAGTTCCGTTTCATTAGTTACAGATTAAAAAATCAATTTTTAGTTTTTTGTTGTTGTTGCTGTTGCCTT
This sequence comes from Strigamia transsilvanica, assembly GCA_034701245.1. Classification (NCBI taxonomy): domain Eukaryota; kingdom Metazoa; phylum Arthropoda; class Chilopoda; order Geophilomorpha; family Linotaeniidae; genus Strigamia; species Strigamia transsilvanica. The sequence continues at coordinate 67,743 of JAQIXU010000060.1, read as the reverse complement.
TTTTTTTGTACATTTTATAATTCCGATTTTTTTTCGGACTTCTATAGTGTTTTCCTTTAATGTAAATACATTCGTGTTCAAAGTGATGAACTAGTAGAGCAGATCTTCGATTTTTACCTTTTCCCATCTGTTCCAATATTTGTGGGGATTTTTTTAAAGCCAATTGTTCCTTATCACTTTATTAAAGAAAATCCTATAAAATAGACACATCTAATCTATAATAAGAGTCAAGAAATGTCTGTTTATGTGTGGAGCGTGAAGGGTGCTAAAACTTGAGAACTAGAGTAAACATGTAATTTTACAAAATGACGAGGTTTCACGCAACAGGTTATAATTTTATTTGTATAATAATCCAATAAAAGAACCTAAGATTATAACACAAGATGTGAGATCTTAGATTATTTTTTAGTTTAATCAAGGCAGAATTAACTCGATGGTTCAAATCAACACGAGTTATTATTTGAAAATAATTTAATCCAAAAAATGGATTATAATCTGTTGCGTGAAACTGTATTTTTGCAAAGTTTATTATAACCAAAAATAAAAACTATTACAAAATAATGGCCTCAAGTGAGTTCAAGATGGCACGTCAGACACCGACTAAATTATAAAACGTAAAGATCTTAACTTTTAGGTTGCTTATAAAAAATGGGGCAGCAAATTTAGAAGTGCTCATGGGTGTAAATTATGCAACGCGAGGCTTGATTAGTACGTGACACAATAAAATCATCAAATGTGTTTAATTTGATAGAATTGAACGCATGGGATAACGAATCATGAATGAAACCGTTTTGCAAAACGCAACTGAAAACATCTATTTATTTACACGTGAATGATAAGATTCTGATGGGAGATTAAAAATTCATTCCGAAAATTTTACTTCAAAACAAATTTCTCGTATTTGATTAGTTCTTTTTTATTTTTTAACAATTTTACGGGCAGTTTGCAGCAAACGGGATGAAAGGAATAGTGAACTGCAAGCATTGACAGCATACCGGTTAACCTTTGTTCATGTCGTTTCCATTAGCACAGGTTGAAATTTGGAATACAAGCAGTAAATACTGATTATTACTAAATCCAGTAGTTTGAGCGCAGTCCGCAACATTGTCCTGTCAGCTATACACATCGGAAAAATATGTTTATCTTTCTATTTATGGTTCGACTGACCCCTCCAATTCTAAAAGCTATTAGTGAAAGCAGTCATATGTGTAATAGGAGCACTGTATGTATGGAATTTTCTTTCGCTGTGACGAAGTTGGGGATTTAAAGGAAAACAACTTAAGAAGTCAAACCGAGCCAATGTAAACATGTTGAATTCAACTTAAAATGTCTGCTTTTCGTTTCAATTTCACTCGGCTAATTTTAACAAATATATTTTTAGATTAACGAACTTGAGTCATAAAATGCAAAATTCTCGTATCGCTTGAGTCGATGTAATTATGTTTTGGTCGTAAAATGTATTTATTTTTACGAAAAATTGAAAACATATTTATTTATCTAAATGCTAAGAAAAGATTGTTTATATTTAGTCTTCTGTAAAACGAGGACAAAAATCTTTGTTTGATGATGGAAAAGTACAAAGAGGGCTCAAGTATTTTATCCAAATTGATAGTATTTTTATGCACTACTGGTGCTACAACGCGCCATACTTTAAGGACAGACGGATTATTGTTTGTTAGGTTAGCAGATACTTGGAATAAATTTTCACTACTTGAAATCCCTATGAAAGTTTGCCATGGGGGAAAAAAAGTGATAACTGAAAGAGTTATGTATGTTATGTACATATGGGAATCGAAAGTTTTGCTTGACTATAAATCGCAAATAGCTACAAAAATACACAACAGCCTTGCATGCATCGATGCTGCGTAAACTAATGACAATTTATGTCTTTGGTTTATATTAAGTTATGTGTTTTTGGTGATAAGTTAGAACATATCACCAGAATAATTCATAAAAAGCCAGTTTATTGTGAATTTCAACAGATGCATACCCCTGATTTGGGTAGATTAACGAATGAATTTTTTTTTTTTAAATATTAGAAAAAAATAAGAGGACATTTAAAGCTTAGGAAGTTTGGGGTATCGGATTGCAAATGATAATTGATGGTGTATTAAATTTAGCGGAATAATTTATTCGCGATTCAAATTAGCAGCCGGCTGAATTTATGTCGATAGATGCGCAGCTAATGAGTATAATTTTGAAAATTTAGTAAATCTTCCTTGTGTATTTAAACACGTTTTTGACTGATTTATTTATTCGGTGAATGTACAGCCAAATTCAGCACTTCAACTTTCTTTATGTTTAAGAGTTTCTTTATGTAGACTTATCGATTACATCAACATTGACTTTTGCCACTGGCACCTGAAAACCTGTATTAGGAGAATGAAATGAAATGGCAGTGTCACTCACATTAAACTTAAAAACAACTTTTTTTTGTTAATGTAGACTATTGCAGGTGACGCACGCACAAAAAGATGTTCAGCTATTTCCAATTTTAATTTTAATTTTTAAATTTATAATTCAGTCAAATGAAATATTAAAAAAAAATCATATCATTAGAAATTAACATTTAAAAAAAATCGGGAAGAATCTGTGGTTTAATTAAGGTGAATTTGCAAGTATTTGGCTCTGGTCCAAATTGTAGAGATAATATTAGTGCAAACAAGAAGATAACAAAACTTGTCTATACGCAATACATAGCATAAGAGAGTTCATTGAAAATAATGTTTATTTAAAATTATAAATACATGTTTGATGATTTAAAAGGAAACCGTTGTGAAGTTACTTATCTTGACTACTAAGAGTTTTGAGGTTATAAACGATGCATTCCATGAAAGTGGAAATTACACACATACGAGATACTAGGCGCATTCACCTACTGTATATAATCTCAATGAGCATGAAAAGTTTCGTCTAGTGACTAATTACACTTTTCACTTGCACACCCCAGTTTTGGTGGAATTTAAAGTTGAGCAATTTTAAAATATGCATTAGTGTTTTTTTAAATAATTTTTTTATATATGTAGAGATGGGTTGCGAGATTTAAATTACACGAGAAGTTTGAAAAAGAAATTTCTCAGCCAAAGGGCAAGGCAGTTCTACGAGACTGTAATGGCCATTTACAGTAGATCGAGATGTACGCAACGCTAGCGAACTGAGGAATAAAATATAGATAAATTAGATATAAGTAGAAAACTGTGTTGCCAATTGCCATCTGCTGGCTTTTAATAAAAATAGATTAAATAGTTGCTCCCATTCTGACTCTTTTCACTTAAATCAGTGCAATTATGGAACTATTTCGTGTTTTTCGTGTTTTTGATTATTAAAAAAAATTGTTTTACTTGGTGAGTGCACACTGATGACATTTGTAGCTAACTAAAATGCTTTCTTCCGTTTTGTTCAGCTGTACTTGAAGAAAAACGGTGGAAGAGGAGAAGCGGATGCAACTAGTTGCAACTATCTGTAACTGTCAAGATACGCTTCACCGCATATATGAGCTAGAGTTTTTCTATCACAAGTTGATTCATTCAACAAACTCGGTGTCAATTTGGAAAGAATTCAACACTTGTATTCCCTCTCATATTTCATTTGAATTGGATTCAAAGCAAAGAACTGACACATCTATATGAGAATAAATATTTTTTTTATTTCTAAAATAAATGTTCGGTAAAAACAACGAAGCGGTTCGACCTATGGTCGACAATCAAGACACACATTGTTAAAGTCATGTTGAAATTTTGAAAAATATTTTTGCTTTTTTGCCCATGTTGATCGATATTAGCAGCACAAGTACCTGAGATTTACTGGATTTATTGGCTACATGTCATTACTGTCATCCAGGGAAGTTTTTGTAAACAAACATTTGATCAGTTACACACATATCTTGAGTGTACAACGTTTTAAATTTGAAATTAATACTTAGGATTAAGGAATAATTTATAAGCTGACTTTTATTCATTCAGCTCACGTATGATACGTTTGTTATTAACCATTTATATCCTTTGGAATTGTTTTTGAGATTATACCAAGGGAATGAAATAAAGTTGAAAACATCTTTTTCTCTCCTATTTTATACGATGGTTTTAAGCCGTTTCTTTTTACTGACACCAAATAGTTGAAATATTTTCGTCACGTTTCCGTTTCCAAGTGTACGAGTAGGTAATATGCAATTGGCTTCTCGAGGTTCTGCTTTTCAACTGACACCCAACACTTACAGTGCAGCCCCAACTTGACCCCATCTAATTCCATTTGACGCGTGGTGCTTAGTGTTACTTCTTAACTATTTTTTCAAGCAGAAGAAGGATCCACCCTGCTCCAGTTGGTTCAATCTACCAATTCGTTTTTTCTCGTCATAATGCCATTAGCCAAACTGTAAAAGTTCCACCAATGAATGTTTGTGTTGAATAATGGAATTGCCCTTCTCTGTATTTACTTTCTTTTAGATTTAAAAAAAAAATCAAACCTTTTCGAAGTTTGATTAAAGATGAAAGAGAAAATACTATTTTACTTTCAAAATTGATCAATATAATTGAAAAAAATTGATTAAAAACTGCTGAAAACATAATTGATTTGATTTTTTTAATTACTTGGTGCAGAATTTATGAGTCTGTAACTGGATAATAACTTTTTAATTAAAATAATATTTTTTTAAAAAATAACTTCATTCATAAATAGAATCATTTTCACATTTTTCGCATTTTAACATGTGACGTCACCCCCCTTTTTAGGCGAACCCGGATGATTCTAAAAACATTCGGAAATTCTAGTTGCAGCTTGCGACAATATCGGAATTTGGCCAAAGCTGAAAATGTAAACTTTTGGCTTCGCATTCCTCCAGTGTTAACATAAAACGCGAGTATTGCGTCGCTGTGGAGGTGCGCCCGCCATGCAAATCTGAATATCGGAAGTTAACATGCCGCCCTATTTGATTACCATCTCTTTGAGGCAGATTCTCCGAGATATTTTGACATCCACTCAACCAAACTGTAAATAAATCCTTTTTTCGTTTCGATTCATCTCATCAAAACGAATCTAACCGCCATAAGTTTTTTTTAAATCACGTATTGTAGGAGTATTTTACTGTTTAATTGCGGATTGCACAGCGCACAACCACCGTCGTCGTCGTTTCAAATTCGTAAAGTAAAGTAAACTTATGATTACTGTGGTTTATTTGCTTGGTTAGGGCATTAACTAGCTAATCGTTAAATGATGCTTCTAAATTTAAAATGTTGTCATGTTTTTAGGAGTTCGTGTCTATAAATGACATCATAGACACAAGGAAGCCATTAGGCAATATCAGAAGAATGAGTAATTTGCCCTTTTTTGGACGATTTACATGCAAATTCAATTTTACATGTATTTAGGTATCGATAGTAGCTCATTTTGTTCGATTTTAAGGAGTACAATACAAAGTGATTTGAAAAGAGGAAGAGAATTAGAGAAAGACGTGATCCGTGATGTGATGACTAAGTACAAGACGTTCTCGCGTGCTCAATACGACGCAAAACATTTGAAATAGAAAAGTGAAATTGCATTGCATCTGTAGACATATTCAAACCATGTATATTGCCTCAAAAAAGTTATAACATCTTTCGGTACGCATACGGGCATGCACCAGCAATCCCAACTCAATTGATACGTTCTGGAACTCAATGCCACTTGATTTAAAATTGAGTATTTGGTATTGGAAAAATACATTTTTTTATATAAAAAGCCTCCTACCTCGCAAAAATAAGATAAAAATTGCAATTCTTATTTAATTTAAAATGTGAACATATCTTGAATTTCTCTTTGGAATCAATGTGGTCGTACATCATATTCGCCTCACTGAATTCACAATATATAAAAAAAAAAACAGAACTATTTATCCTCTTCGATTGCCATCTGGGCTCTTGCCTTATCCACGCTTCCCTGCATGCCTAGTCTCTCGAGTCGACTTTGAACGTCTTAAGATGAGGTTTGACACAACCGTGAATACTCAAACCGCCTTCGATTTAATACACGTTTTATTTTCGCTCAGCTTTATTTCGCATTTCTTTGCTTAAATTTGTAGAATTTAGTAGAAATAATGATTTCCAGCTGTGTGCCATTTGTTGGTGATGTTTTGATTGTTTTTTTCCGTGTTTTCTGTGTGGTTTTGGAAGCTAAAGTTGTGCGATAGCCAATCACGTACTTGAGTTGGATTGCTGCTGGTAGCTACTCTAATAAGCTGTCAAGGGAGTCATTGCGAACTAGAATTTGCTCCTCGCTGGCCCCCAAAGGCAACAGGTGGCACTGGCATGCACAGACATTGCGCTGTTATGGAAAATCAGATCAAATTTAGCGTTTGAGATTAGATGTAAAATGAGCGTTATTTATGCTTCACGTAACAGCACGAGCGCAGTTGGACGATTAAAACGTGTAAACGAGGTGTTTATTTTCTTCATATTATGAACAGTCAATTTAAGGTGCATACGTACGGTATGGTACAGTCTAGTACAGTATTTAAATCCGATTTTGGGCTTAATGCTTCATTGAATATCAAAATGAGAAAGGTTTGTAATGATTTTTATCGATTATAGAATTACGATATGTAGAAAGAATAAATTGGTTTGCAAATGTGGTTTTAAATGATTAAAATGCAGGTAATTAAATTTTTTTGGTTACGGTAGCTTTAATTTTAAAGTTTCAAAAGTGTTATTATTTTTTCATTGGTTCGATATCAAATTTTGTTCTTTGTTTTCTGCTCTAGGCTCGGAGTTCTATCATACACCAAGACAATCCTCTTTATGAAGAATGGAAATTGAATTTTATATTATTATTATTTTTTCTTGGTTTCTATCACATTCATTTTCTTCTCAGATTTCTCACTCAACAGTCAAAGAACAAGGTATGATTGGGTTTTTCTCCGACCACAAAATAAGATCTTTGTCATCTCTCAAGACTTTTGTTTGTCACGTGTAAAACAAGAAAATGAAATATAAGCTCCTTCGCAAGTGGGTGTCAATAAAAAGGGAAGACAATCTTGAGGACTTGTGTAGTGGTTTGTTTGAAATATAGATCCTTTTGAAATTAAACAAATATTGACAGGAAATAGGAAACAATTATTTTGAAACATTTATTTTTTGAGATGGAATATTTTAGAGGACGTGGGTTATTTGGCACACGAATGAAATTGTTTGGTAAATTTCTGTAACGATTAAACAATATGACTAACCGGATGCTGAAATTTGTTAGTTTTTAAAAAAAATCTCTTTATATAAATTTCAAAATTCCTAACAATAATGGCAACTTGGACTGATTTAATAGCACCCTTGATGCCATTTACGGTTTTCGGCTTTTAGTGCTTGCAGTGAAGCATCATCTCACAAAATGTGAAATATTTCAAAATATCTTTGAAATATCCCTAAATAGAGGCTTCGTAGCGTCGTTGTTTTTTTTGGTAACCAGACATTAAATTATTTAATACCGATTTTTTTTTTTATATATTTGGTTTTCAGTGTTCTGTATTTAGTCAATCAGTTTGCAGTTACAATTTTGTGAGATGTTCGGCGCCATCTGGCGTTTGTCCGGTCATTTGGACCTCGGACCTTTGCCAGGATTGGCTCTTTTGTAAACCTTCAGCCATATTGGAAATAAAGATTATTCTACAGTAGTTTTGACATGCAACTTAACACATGTCTTATCGTAGTCTCACAAATTTCAAATTCATTGACTGAAGTTTTGGTAATTTAATGTTTTGTTATGGATACTAACTAAACTCTTAAGTATCTAATAATTTTATACGAGGCAGTTTTACATTTTTTTGTGTTGCGATTAATTTAACAAGAGTTGTAAATGCTGCTCAACTATTGATATCAGTCTCTTGTTAAAACGCCAAGGAAATTATATCAAATTAAGTTTTGTGAAGAAATTATTAGTGTCATGTTGATATGGAGAAAGGGTCATGAGATCTCGCACAAAATAGGAGAACGTTTCCTTCGACTTAATTTAATTTTTAACCGATAGTCTTAACAATACTAATCAAAAGTAATCTCAGATTTTGGCACAATATGTATAACTATTACAGGTTTTCACACATTTAGTGTGATTTATCAGGGAAATAATAAATCTGTAAAGTATTTAGACTTCGGTAACCTAAAATGGGACTATTTTTTACTTTTGAGTGTTATACTTCTGGTGCAGTATAACAACAACAAAATTGTGTTGACTTCCAACCTTAGAAATAACTGGTTATTTTAATTAAATCAGGTTGTATTACGTTACCCACCTGACTTGTTACACTCATTCAAAGGTTTAAACTACGTGGGTACAGTTGACAGTCCACAATTTTAATGGAAATATCTTTATTTAATATAACATTACAAAAAGGGAAGTGTTGTTTAGTTTGTTGATGTGATATTGCTCGGATATTGCAGTAGAGATACAAATAGCGGTCTGTAATCGAATTTAAAAGTGACAATGAGTTGGATTCTGACTTTAAAAGGTTTTAGAAAGATATAAAATAGACGAGAAGGTATTTCATCATCCTCTTTTCATGTACCATTCTCTGGAGAGAGATGTGTGAACCACACAATGGCTCAGATGTGAGGGAATTTTCTTTTAATTTTCATCATTGCTTTTGCAGGAGTTTCAAAGAAATTGGGAAATGTTGGTGTGGGATGAAAAAAAACTAACAAGGTGCAAGGATTGTTCAAAAGAGAAGCGTGGAAGAAAATTGTTTTGGACTTTCAATCAATGACACATCAAAATGAAATGTCTCTTTTTCATTTACAATATCTTTCTCTACTTTTAAAAGCACATGCTGTCTTAAACCTGCAATTTTCTTCTTCAAATAAATTACACCAAAGAAGAAGTGTATCATTGTCATTACAAATACTCAGTATACAAAGCTTTCTCATACAAACCTATTTGTTTTACTGTAAGAAATGATAGGTGCATTCAAAGTTTCTGTTTGTGTTTTTTTTTATATTTTTATAAACTGTAAAAACAGAAGGGAAAACATGCTTATCTATGAATACATATGTCCGTTTCTAGTTTCGTTTGTAGGTTTTACAAGTAAATGGCAATTAAAAATTAAAAAACGAATGACGACCCACTTCTTTCAACACAATTATGTATTTATTCATGTTTATTGGTGGTGGGTACTTCATCTGGATGAATTGTAACAATTGGAAGTTCGTTCCTCGATCTAACTTGTGTGGCAGCCATTTTGAATTTGGTTGTAAATATCAAAAGCAGCATAAACTACTCTAGTCTGGATTTCTGTATTTGCAGTTTGTGACTGTTTATGTTTCTAGAAACACTAAAAATCGCAAAAACAGAAACTTCGAAAGCACCTAATGTCGATTTTGATAGGAAATTAACTCACCCATGTCAGTTTGTCGTGTAACCTTTGATGAGAATAACACGGGAATTTTATTATGGTACTCTTGGGTTTGCGTTATGACGTATATTGATGGACTCTTCTTCTGTACACGAGAGAAAATTACATATTAAATATTTATTTGTCTGCTCACCACTGCAATACAAATGTTAGTGCTATCATTAAACGTCATAAACTGCAGACCCTACTTTGCTTGCACATGACATATGATTAGTGTGGATACAAATAAATAACTCCAGGTGTTACTTTTCACAGGAAAGGACGAAAACGTGATTTTTGTACAAGTATATTTTGCTTTTGTCTTGTCTCTCGTGGGTGTAATATTAAAAGCTTAATGTTCCTGTGCAGGAAATTCAGGGCATTAAAGAAAAACCTCATTCCCGAGTGCAAGTATTTTCTGACAATCACTGTTGGCTTGGCTCCTCTGAGTGACATTTAAAGTGCCTTGCAGGCCATAATCAAGACCCCAGTGTATGTAAGATGAGAAATTCACAGGTGTTTGCTTTTCCCAATACTCTTTGGTTATGACTACTTTTTTGAAGGCACGGTCGAACTTTAAAGGTGAGGGATTTCTACAGATTGCAAGCCTACTATCAAATTAGCAACTTTTGTGATTGACTCGCGGGGTGTTTGTGGATGATATCTACTGATATCTTTAGGCTGTAGACGGCTGGAAGTTTGCTATCTCAATCAGAGTTTTATCGGGTCAGTGGATTACTTGGGGTAAAACAAGATGAATTATTCAAGTGATGGTTTTGCTTTGAGAAATGCCAGTTAATCAAGCCTAAGTGGACACGATTTGCATACTAAAACGTTGCGGGTATGTGTGTGTGTGTGTGTGTGTGTGTGGTGTGTTTTGAAGCTAAATGTGTTGGCTTGATTGCTGGTAATTTAGATGGAAGGCTGTTGGTGTCATCTGGCGTCTGTTATTGGTTTTCTCTGTTCTACCAATAATCAGGTAAAGACACGTTAAATTAAAAACGAAAACAAGTTGCTAACTGCAATTGAAGAGCTGCTAACTCATTATGGCGTCCAACCGAGATTCATTAGCAACCATACAAACTTGCTGTGGCTTCCGTTCATTCAACGTGTCACCTTTTGTGCAATGAAAATGTTTTTTCGTCAATGGATGTGAATTGAATTACGCCATCACGCGTAAACTGCTTTAGCCTGATTTGATACAACATTGCCACTACTAAAGTTTGGTAATTTTGGAGTATGCAAGTTTAAAGTTTTGCTCTATGAGATGGTATTTCGTTTTGGAATTATGAATCTGCAGTGTTTACAATCCACAGTGTACAAATCATATTTCAGTTGCAATGCGCAGTAAATCGAACAAATTTGATGATATAATTCTTTATTAGATACAACTACTTGCAGGAAATTTCGAGGAGGGAAAGGCCGAGCCAATTTGTCTTGTGAATTGACGACTAGTGGTGGGAATTGGAAAACTGGGAGCCCTTTATTGCTCTACCCATATTTGGAATTTCTATTGATCTCCTGTTGAATAGCATCTCTCTTTCCACTGGATGTTGATCAAGACCAAGCCAGGTTCCCCAGTCGGGGGAATTTTAGATTTTATTAAATGCTTTGTGGACGAATCCGAATGAAAATGACATTCGTATGCAAAAAAAAATAGAATGAAAATGATGCAACTTGAAAGAAATTTTTTTTTTTTTTTGTTGAATACTAAATGGGTATGGGTATGGAATTTTATTCTTCCCTTTACAGATTGCGAAATGGAATTGGAGGATGTGTACCGGAAATACTGTCTTCGACTGAAACATTCCTTGTTTATTTCCTCTTTGGTTATCAGCATCAGTTATGGAATCGCGTATTTAGGAATTCTCTTTTGCTATGGCTATGTAAGTACGAGTTGATAATTTGCTTGCAGGAGAAAGGAAAGGAAACTTTTTCACCTAAAAATGTTAAGCTACAGTCTCAACAGTTTGCGCAGTTACTTTTCCGTTATGAAAACCCCCGCTTATAACTGAAGCGGAAAACTCTAACGGACCAAATACTATAAATGAAAATTAAAATAGAATAACCAATTCGGTAATTCTCCACTATTTACATTGCACATGCGTCACACAGCTGGAATGCAAATGACGATCACTTCAAATCGTCGCCATTTGCAATTCTCCGCTTTGTAGACGTGTGTGAACTAAATTCTGCTCATTTGTCTGTTATTTAAGCAGCAAATACTGGCATGTCTGCTCATATTATCGGATGAACAGTTTTTAAGAAGAAAAATTAATTAATCACAAAAAGCCCATTCTTTCATTTTAAGGCCATTGTTTATAAAACAAATTTTTAAAAAAAATGGCACATTAATTAATTATTTTGTAATCTATATCTTAATTGTGTGTAGTCTGTTTGTCTATCTCCTCTGTCTCTGCATTTATAGTGCTTTTTAACTGTAACGAAAAAGTGCACTAGCTACATTCCCAAACTCTACGTTAGACGTTTTAAGTCAGTTCTGTTTTGCCATCGTTTTAGCATTGTTTGGGAATGGCCAAACAAAAAAGTCGTTTTTATCTCGTTTTAGTTAATTTTGTGTTGAATACATCTTTCAATAAATATAAATATAATTCGTACAACATGGAGGAAAACATGTGGTAATTACACTCCAAAAAGCAAGGAAAATACAACAATTGCAGCACGACACCCAAGTCGTGTTTGTTGAAACGTGATCTGTCACGTTACCGTTTCAGCCGTGTTAGCGCCAAAGACACGGGCTTTTTCCGGATGTGATGTCTTACGAATGAACACGACACGGTTAAAATGCTACGTTCGGAATGTAGCTACTACAAATACACATTCTGCACTTTTTCATTACACTAGGCGCATTCACAAAGTAATTTAAACTTGTTTAAATATTTTAAACCAGTCTAAATGTCAAATTTAACATGTAAAATCTTACATTTAGACTGGTTTAAAAAATTTAAACAAGTTTAAATTACTTTATGAATATGCCTAGTATTTATAATATAAAACTAACTAGTAAGCATACCGTAATTATAAGGTAAAATACCCACGGCAAACTTTGCTGATGTTTAACGGAGAATTAAATGGGATGCTTAAAAAGAAATTTATAATTTAAATAATATATTTTATTCTAATTGGAAGATTTGAAAGCAAAACTGTTTTGAAGGCAATGAATTGATTCTTTTTTTTTTCTTTTTTCACCCCAAAAGAAATTTTATGACTAAACATTAAACCCACCTGAAAATGTATGGTGTAATGTCCCCAAACGCGCGTTAAAAAATAGACCAAATGGACCAAATGGGTGTCGACGCGTGAGACTTGCAGCTGAATAAAACAAGAACGTGCGGTTTAAATTATTAATGATTTCTGTTGAATAAATACGGTAATTGAGTTTTCGCTTTCATTTAGTTAGCAAACTTTGGAACTTTTCCAGAATTGATTTATTTTCTTAATGTTTTTTTCTTCTTCTTCTTTTCTTTTTTGATTGAACAGGATTTTAACAACGCGCTTGTATCTATGTGTACTTTATGTGTGGGTGTCGCTTTGCTTGCTGCTCTTTTGATTGGAGTGAGTTACATCGAAGGGAGTTTCAAGCGTTTAGCTTCACCTGCTGCTTGTTCGGCTTGGGTGGTGATGATGACTGTAGTTGGAGTCGTAACCCTCGCCCATACTTCGTCTTTTATACCTACTGATGCTGCGTGCCAGATCGTGTGGGTTGTTTTGGTCACTCATACAATGTTGCCGTTCAATCGCCTCATGTCTGCTGTTATGGCTGGCATCACCGGCATTGCTCATCTCATAGCGTCAGCAGTGTTAGCACCTCAATTCTCACCAATTCTCGTTTTTCAGGTAAAAAAATTAATGTTTTTGTAGTTATAACAGCAAAGTAATGAGAACAAATTGTTATTTTAAACATTTATGTGTTGTTGGAGCTTCTTTTAGTAACTTTTTTCAATTTTGAAATGTTAAATGAATTTCTTAAAATTATGCTGGGAGTATTTTTCTTGAAAAAAGTATGAAAATCAGAGTAGACGCAATTCAAAGTTTCTGTTTTTACCGTTTTTGGTGTTTCTATAAACCGAATTGACACCTAAAACTGCCATAACCCATTATCAAAAACCACACGGCTGGAGTGGTTTTTGAAGTGGTTGATATCGGGTTTTGGTTTTTACACGCTGATCCAAAATGGCTGCCACGAAAATTAGATCGAGAGGTCAAACTTTCAAGCTTCGTAAAAGCTTTCAGGCAAAATGTCGACCATTTAAAATGTGAGTAAATGCATAATTATGTTCAAATAAGTGAGCCACAATCACAATTCGTTAGTTAATGAAATCATTTTTTATCGCAGTTTACTCGCAATTCTGATCGTGAGATGCGATAGTACGCTAAAAACACACACACAAACGAAATATTCTCCACACATTCACAGTTCAGCAAGTTTTTGTCTTCTGTTTTTACTGTTTATAAAAACACCAAAAACCACAAAAACACAGAAACTTTGAAAGCACCTAATGTTTGTGTGGATTTAAGGTCGATCCAAACCATTTATTCGCGACTGCACAAATTAGCTGGAGGGAATTCGCAATTTAATGAACATTTATATTAAATTTCAAGAACAAAATTTTATTTGTACTTGAAGATTGTTTGTTTTTATTCTAGATCTTATCCAACATTGTATTCATTTCTTGTGCCAATTTGGTTGGTTTTTATCATCGTCAAATGTCAGAGTTAGCTGATAGGCGGCGTTTCAGCGGTACCAGAAAATGCATAGAATCCAGAGTCAAATTAGAGTGTGAAAAAGAACAGCAGGTAAAGTGCGAGCTTTTTTTCATATACCTTATAAATTTTAATTAGATTCTTCAATGACATGCACATCACAAATTGAAAATATGAAGCAGCGAGGTGTAAACACTTTGTTGAGCAAATAACATTCTTTTAAAGATTCTACACGAGATAGCGTCTCCATTCTCTTAATTATCAGTCTCAAATTTTTTTAAATTTTTTAAAAATTTTTTAAAAATTTTTTTGAATTATTATTTTTAAATCTTAAATTCAGATTTATGTTAATTTGGTAAAATGTTAATTTTTAATTTTTACTGCGCTTTAGAAAGTTATCAAGTTGATTATGAAGAAAGTGATATTTAAAAACAATTACAAATGCATTGACATTATTAAAAAAAGATGAAGTTTCCTCTGTCTGTATGGGCTCTTACCAAGAGCTCGAGCCATAAAAGTGTTAATAACCTTATTTGAAATTCGTATTAGCCCCTTGACACTTATCTTAAGTGCTTTCGAGACGCGTTCTCATGTATAATTACTGTAGTAATGTCAGAAAATATGTTCAAAATGTTTTTAAACTTTACGGCTGTATTTAAAAAAATTAAAACACAAGTTTATTGCGTTTTGTAATTGGTTCTCTGCTGTTAAAAAAAATTGAGTTCAACATTAAGCGGAGATCCAAAATTGTGTTCGTCATACAATATAAAATTGATTAAATATTTGTCTTTGTAGGAACAACTTTTATTGAGCGTTATCCCAGCTTATATTGCGGCTGAAGTGAAGAGGAGTATTATGCTCAAGATGGCGCATGCGTGTCATGAGAATATTAATGCGGCCAAACAACAATTCCATGATCTCTATGTGCAAAGACATAATAATGTCAGGTAGTTATGAAATCTAAAAAATTAATGCAAAAATTCAATTGGTTTAAAGTTTTTTAAGCATTCAAGTGTCGAAGTGTGCAAAACAAAACACTGGAACTGCGATTGTGTTTCAATTGCTGATGCTGATATGATAGCGAGGTATATAAGTAGCAACTTGTTCACTGTCTGGTGGCATTAGAGGTTGTCACAAGCAGAAGCACTCGTGCCATGCAGAGAAGCAAAAGGCTAGGTTTCCACTCGTGTAGATGTTGACGCAGAAAGAGTGGGAATGTAATGCAACTTGTTACTTTAAATAGCAAGTGAATGAGAATAGTTTTTATTCTATCACAAGCTGGAGGCATTCTTTGGGTAGACTTAGGTCAAATACGGTACAAATATACACTCTTCTTTTTTCAACGATCAAATAAACGCGACCTATCCATTAGAAACTGTTTTCTTCGAATGGACAACTCGGAGTTGTTGAAACGTTGAGAGCATTTTGTGCACATAACTTAAGCTTACCAAAACGTAGTAGTTGCACGTTGAACAAACGATCAATTTTTCTTTTCATGGTTGCTCAAAGATTGATGTTACAACATTTCAAGTCATCAATCATTATTTTAATATTTTTTTTTTTTTTTGGTTAATTTTTTATGTGAAGCTCTTTTTAGAAATGCTTTATCAAATTATTAAATTTGTAGACTTGTAACCGTGCGTAACAACTATTAATTAGTGTCAATTAGTTCTCACTAAATTATTACCTACCATCAAGCTTAACGACGCATGGAAAGGAGCAATTGCGGAAGCCATTTAATAATTTGGATTGTTTTCAAAAATGTCCATCTACAAATTCCAATCACTATAATTAAATACGTTTACTTTCCGTGATTAATGATGAAAAGTTTTTTATTTCCAGCATCCTTTACGCAGATATTGTCAACTTTACACCGCTATCGGAACAGCTAAGTGCGTCAGACTTAGTAACGACATTGAATGATTTGTTTGGACGGTTCGACCAGATTGCCCAGGTTAGTCTTTTGTACCGTATTGCCATACATCAGGATGCGGAGAATTTAAGCTTATTTATTCCGCATTATAATCTAAGAATAAATAATAACACTAGTGTCAACATTTTGAAATGAAATACGAGGGCGGTAGGGTCAAGTATGCGAGATAAGTAAGATGAAAGGACTTTTTAATTGTTTTTCTGGGAAAGAATTATACTTGTTTCCTAAAGGAAAGTGGTGAGTTTATAGTTTGGAGTTAGAGTGAAGTGCACTCGGACGCAAACGATGAAAATGGTGTCGGTCATTTTTATGGTAGTGAGAAATGGTTACCATTATTATCTATTTAAGAGTAAGACCACCTGCGAAAATCCAATTTCGGGTTTCATTTTTTTTTCTCATGTTCATTTCTTTATTTCGATTTCTGG
This sequence comes from Strigamia transsilvanica, assembly GCA_034701245.1. NCBI lineage: Eukaryota > Metazoa > Arthropoda > Chilopoda > Geophilomorpha > Linotaeniidae > Strigamia > Strigamia transsilvanica. The sequence goes on along the minus strand of JAQIXU010000060.1, from coordinate 51,317 downwards.
TCGTAAAAAGGAAATGACGTATTTAAGGTGTGACATACGTGCTTCGTATAAAATTCTTTATTTTGAAGGATTTTTAAAGAGTGGGTGTTATTTGGGAGTAAGACTTGCTTGAATTGGCATGTGAATTTCATTAATTAATAAAAAATTAATAATTAAGAAATTAAATCTGCACGTTGAAAAGCGAGGATATGTGCATTCCGGATCACAGAATATGCAGAATAATGCAGACAAAAAAAATCATTTTTAAGTTAAAACGTGATTGAATAAGTCTGAGAATACGTGTTCTTTAAATTGGTAATATTAGCCGCATAATCGCATTACTACATTAACAAACAACAATCTGTCATCGTCTGGGTTGTTTTCTTTTCTTTTGCTTTGAATTTGATATTAACTTGACCTGTGGTAGATAAACAGAATGGAAATTAGTTTTCTGAGTTACCAGCAATTATCTAAGGGTTACAGAAACTTATTTTGGAGTTTTAGAATTTTAGATTAAGATTAATGTTTGCTGAATACTTTTCGAATGCAGCTAGTGTACGGGCATATTTTATGCAATATATAATACACCGTTGCTTTGCTGAACCGCTCGATGTTGTAATTTCCCACTGGAGTTACAATTCCAGTTTTGATATTAATAAATAAGCTGTATCGATGTGTCGAACTAAAAACAATATAAATTTTTTACTTTTTCTAGGAAAATCACTGTATGAGGATAAAAATTTTGGGCGATTGTTATTATTGCGTTTCAGGACTTCCCGTTTCTCGACCGAGCCATGCCTACAATTGCGTCAAAATGGGATTGGAAATGATAGAGGCTATAAGGTAAAAATAAATACTGTTGCATTTTAGCTGGGAGCCATGGACCGGGGCCTAATACTCTGGCGAATTTCTATAAGGCTTCAGTGACACTTTTTTTTTGTTCTTTGCTCGCTAAGCTCATTTGTCCATTAAGACACTATAAAATATTTACTGAGCTTTTGCCATGGGTGGACATTCTTGTTAATCCCAATTGATCCTTTTACTGGTCTCGCTCTTACACCGGCAAACCGTCTATTGTGTTCGTTGTGTTTACGTGTGTGATATTTATACGTATTTATTTTATTTAATCAGTTATTTAGACTTTAGATGAAGTGTTAAAATTTGTCTTTGTCTCGTTACCAGAGTAGTACGAGAAGCGACCGGTTTTAATGTGGACATGCGCATTGGAATTCACACTGGAAACGTACTGTGTGGAGTACTGGGATTACGGAAATGGCAGTACGATGTGTGGTCGGATGATGTCACTTTAGCAAATCACATGGAATCTGGTGGACTCCCTGGGTATAGATGTTATTGTCGTAATTCTATTTTTCTGGCTTATTTTATGGGTTAGCCGATGTTTTTCAAAGTGGGTTTGAATAGGCTTTGCCTTCTTGTATCTGTTCATAAGAAATACGAAGCAAGTGCAATAACTCACAAAAACACAATCCGATTTCAAGGAATTTTTCATAGCTTGGCAGCTATGAGCGACGTGCGCTCGTATCCCTATAAATAAAAAGAGGTATTAAAATTTTTATCGCATTAAAGCTTTATTTGATCATTGCAAACGAAAGCTATAGGTGACGCGTTTATTTATTTTTCTAAATAATTTGTATATCATTCAATATTTAGAAAATCAATTTCACGGTGTAGAGTTTTTTTTTCTGCAATAATGATTTCAAATGGAAATTTGGCAGAAATCACTGTAGTGGAAGGAAATTGTAGTGAGGCGAATTTATTCTCAGCAATCAACCATGAAATTATTAGGCCGCTTATGCTTTAAAAATGGAAAATAAAAACATTTTTGTATAAGTATATAGCAAAAGACAAAGAATGTCTAGTTACTACTTTGATGTAATAGAATGGGGTCGTTGTGCGAGTTGTTGTGCATTTGGTTGCTGATCGTGTGAATTAGTTACGGCGCTGCTGTTAAAGGGCTATATCTTGTTTTCAAATGTGGAAGGCTTGTTTTAATAAGCTAATAGAGTTATTAACTGACGATTTGAAATTAGCACGGAAATCCAGAATACAACATTAGAGGTAAAACCTGTAGCTTGTATTTCATTGCTGATTTGATGTTTTGGTATTTAAACTTGATTTCTCTCCATGGGGCATATGGAAGGAAATTAAAAGGAAAAAACGTAATTTTTTGTTTATTAGACCATTCAGACTGGAGACAATTTTAATTTCCTTTTCGGAATGTCGAATATTTACGTTGGTTAAAAGGTTTTAATTAAACATTCAACATTTTTTTGAAACATTTATTTGCAGTCGCGTTCACATAACGGATGCCACGTTGATGCAACTTAATAACAAGTTTGAAGTTGAACCGGGGAATGGTTATTTGAGGGATATTTACATTGCCGACCACAAAGTGGACACATACCTCATCATTCCTCCTAAGGTAAGTTTAATTGCAAACACTTAACAATTATTTCTTCTTTCTTCTTTTTAAATTGTGATTTACTGGCATTTGTTAGTTTGGTTTGGGTTGCAATTAGTTTTTCTTTCCCTCCAATTGTAGCCATCATTAAATTTATTTTCTTTCCTTTTTTTTTTTTTTTTTTTTTTTTTGCTTTAGTGAGTGATAGACAGAATTAAAGCTTTTTTTTTCTTATTACTTTTCTTCACTCTCTTCATTTCCGATGTGCTTTTTGGATTTCACGATAGACTTGACAAGTGTTAGTCGCTTGAATAGATTTCCGAAAGCCAATCACAAAGGTTTGGGTTTCATTTTTCAGCTTTGATTGGCTTGAAAGTGACACCCCGGCTCTCGACACGAAAAGAAGTACAGTAATTCAAGTCATTTGTGGACTGCGGTGTGCAATTAACTGTCAATTTGACAGGCAATTAATCAAATTTTTTCTTCTCTTTTGAGAAAAATTTAAAATAATAAAATAAAAGTATAAAATATTAAGTCTTGGTTGGTGTTACTTAGGTGTGAGAGAAAATAAAAAAGGAAGAAAAAAAAAACACCATTTGGAGAGTAGCCAGGAAAAGACTCCAGTTCGGTGACATCTAACACCTTTTAGCTAGTGTGGGCCCATTTTGTTGTCAATACTAAAATTACAAGAGTAAATGCTAAAGCTATAAATGTCGCCACTTTTTTAGAAATAAAATATAACAGAGTTGAAAGAGAATAAAGGGAAACATTCTTGGTTAGAGTAAATATTATATTCAATTCTAAACAAACGTGGACGTCGATTAAGTTAAATATAGATGAAATGTAGGTATTTTTTAAATTATAAACAATTCATTCAAGTGAGCGAGGAAAAGGAGTTAACTTATTCTTGTTTGTTTGCAAGTTGTATTGATTTTGGGCTTAATAGTTTTCTTTTTGTTCAAACTTCCGCACTAGCAACACTTAATTTGCCATTTGGAGTAAATTGCGGCGTTGTTTCTCGGGTTTAAAAATTTCAACTATTTTTGTGATTTTTTTTTTTTTTGTGAATATTTTATACAAAGCCGAAAGAAAAAGATGATCCGAGTTTGAATGGTGTAAAATCTTCAGCTGGTGATGGAGGCAGCTGCCGAGAGAGAGTTCGCTCAGCCTTCAAAATGCATAAATACGTGGAGTGTTGGGGCGCAGACAAACCATTTGCTAACATCACGGAAAGCACTTTGGCCAAGAATATCGGATTAACCGTAAGCAATTTTTATATCTTATCTTTTCTGCAATCTTATTTATGCTGTGGGAGTGTATGTCCACTATAAAACTCGTTTATTTTTACTGTTTTATTATGTTTTACGATATTAAAGATAATTTGGTCCTAACCTTTCTTCCACGTCTCATCTTTACTTCCTATTATTTTAACTTTGGGGAAATTTGAATGTTTATGTTTATTTTAGATGGTAAATTGGCTATGGCTATACGCAAGATGCAACTTTGTTTTAATTAGTTCAAGCTTTACGAAGCAAATAAATTTTAAATTTTTTACATTTAAAAAAAATAAATAAAGAAAATGGTTTGTTTGTTTTATATACATTTTTTAAAGATTATCTTAGCTTTTTCTGCATTTAGCCAACTAGCACTGACAACTTTTTCTCGTCGTGTGAGAATTGATGAGATTTTTTTCCAACAACATCTACCTTCTTTGCAGAGCTTAGTGCCAATCCCTGGTTTTTTTGATTCCCGACTTCTTTCTGTAGTCCCTATACGGCGTCGTTTGCTTTTATTGATTGCACAAACCAATTCCTTGATTGCTGTGTGTGCGAATGTTGAACTTAAAAACACACACACAGCTTTTATAAGTCATTGAAAAGTTATTTAAACACACTAAATAGATAAAATATGTACAGTATTTTTATATATACTTAAATGTAACAAATTAAGAGCTGATTGACACTGATATATTTGATCTAGCTGAAGTGGCTTGATTATTGTAAGACAACCGGCACTTCAAAGTACTCCATAAGCCACATTAGCCGTGATTGGCACTGTGAAAACAAGTGAAATTGGTCGCAATAGACCAGAAAATGTTGAAATTTAAGTCATTTTACATCTGATTGACTGGAACCATGTGCGGTATATCACACGAGCACATTTTTTAGAATTACGCGTAGTTTTTAGAACGTGATTCTCATAGCTAAATGAAATCCAAAATGAAAAATCAATTCTTCACTATTCTCCCAACGCCCATCACCCCTTTTTGTAACAACGAGAGCTAAAAGTAAGTCTTGTTACATGCCAGCTTATCGAGTTAGTTGTAGACTTTAGCTATGTCAGCAGCTCTTAATTTAATCTGTGGTAGGCTTTAATTTCCGTTAGCTGCTTCTTTTATTAATGTTGTATCTTTGTTGTTGTAAATCCAGCAGGATTATTGCGGACTCCGAATTATATTATAGTTAATAATAAAAGGGTTCCGAAATGATCAGAAAGCAGAGTTACTTGTTAATTGCATTAGTTCTTAGCAAATCCCTAATCACACTAATTAGGAGTAAGACTTGATGTTAAACTTTGTTCCGTTTAAAAACCCCCGAGTCTAATTAACTCACAAATGCAACAAGTTGAGTCGACTTGTAACACGTGCAATGAAGATTTTTTTTTCCTTTTTCTTTTTCTACTAGAGTTTATCTATGATTGAATCGAGTTTATTGCCAAGCAAGAAGTCTTTCTTCAAACCAAGGTGAATACTAAATTTCGTTTTTTATAGTTGGATTTTGCAAGAGCGAATTGCTATTTTAGATTTTTAGTACACTGTAGAATTATTTAAAGTGACAAAAATGTAAAGTTTGAAAACAGGGTTTTTTTGCTATAAATTTCAACCGATTGTATTCAGGCGGTGAATTTGAGAATGTCGTAAAATCTTATGACGCTCTGGTCGTAAAATTGCAACTTGGTTTTATGGGTCACGTATGTGGTTCCTTTGCAACGCTAATCGTGATTATAACGAATGTTTTCACACTCGAAACGCATCTTGCAGACGTTAAAAATTAATATACAGTAGAGAAATAAAATGAATAATGCACAGGATGTTCATATACGCACAGTAAATGTTATTGTTTGTGTAAAAAATTGATTTTGAATTTGCTTTTTGCAGTACGTGGTTTAAATCGGAAGATTTCAACTGTTTATTCCTATGGTTCCATGATCGCAAAGTAGAAATCCAATACAGGAATCAATCGGATTGTCAATTTAGATTTTATATGACTTGTGCTTGTATTATTTTTTTGTGTATGGCTGTAATGCAAGGTATAATGTTGCCCAAGTAAGTTGATAAAACACAGGAATGAGTAGAAATTCAATCGTACTGACATGATCTTCAATTTTATTTTTTCAGAACTCAAATATTTTTTAGTGCATATGGATGCACAATATTTATCTTAGGGTTATTTTTGTATGTCTCTTGGGCTGATAAATGCACAGTAAATATAATTAGTATTTTTAGTGCAGCAGGTACTTTTCTTTTCTTTCGCAAGAACTATCATTACAGCTGTAAATGTAGTGGAAAATCCACGAGTCTAAGAATCCTATACACTAAATTTATAAATAGCACAGACTCGTAGTTTTCACTAATTGACGTAATTTGCAATTCTCCGCTTCGGGAAGCTTGAATAGTTTGTCAAATTGTTTTTTCTTTCTCTAAATCGGAGGGCCTCACTTAAGGGTTTACACGTTTATTTTATTTCGTCTTTTAATCGATGTAATTTAAGTCTATATCTATGTAATTTTACTACAGTACCAGCTTTAATGCATTCAAATTTCACAAAAATATTAACCTTTTGCAAAGAAAGTGAGTGTTTTAATACGATAAGCACGATAATCATTAATTTTGCTAGTGTAAGAATTTTATGTTCCGGTTTGTTTGCTTGAAGTATGGTCAGTGGTCAGCCTACAGATAGGCCGAAATGTACATATTTCACTTTGACATACTTATTGCCTGTAGCTTTCCACAACTTGGCTCCGTGATGTCGCGAATGGAGTACATGCTCTATCACGGTGTAACAGGTGTTTTTAGAGACAATCTTCCCAGTTCACAAATGAATTGGCTTGAAGCATTACTAGTCGTAGAAATTGGTTTAGTTGTGTGTACAGAGCAAGATTTAAAGCTGTTAGGGCCCTGATGTGAACAAAATTTCATCGTCAAATTATTGATTAATTTAAAATTAATGTGTAAATTAATGGTTGATATGGTGTCTCTTAGCTAGCCTGACAATCCACAGGATTAGATTAAAATTAAACAAATTTGAAGTCAATCTATGGATGCATTATCGGATCGGATGTATTTATTCTAAATGTTGCCAGACAACAAGTTGTCATGTCATTTCAAACTGAATTTAAATATTTTAAAGATTTGTTCTCTCATTTGCTCGTGCTAAAGAAATTATAAGGAAAAGTATCTGCTGTAAAGTCTGTTTAGTATCTAAATCGGATTAATATTTTGTTTCTATATATATATAGTGTTGTTTGAACAGTGATAAAGAAATGGATTGTCATCAATGTTCAACTAGTATTGTACAAGAAAATTACTCAGTTAGGATACTCGTATTTCTCGTGTCGATAACTCTTACGGCAGTTTGCGCTGTAATCTCATCGGTGAGAATAAATAACAAATCAATATGTTAAAATTTATTATCAACTGTCGAATTTTCTAGTTGGATTGTCAAAGAGAGACAATGCAGCAAGATTCTTGGAACGAAACACTCAACTTCACGTCGCTTCCTGAAATGTACGATGACAACGGATGTGAATTTCCGCGTGTAAGTGGAACGTCATTAAGATTATTAATTGAGACTAAAGGAACGAAAGCAATTAATTTTCCTTTCTCAGTATTACTATTTCAGTTCAGCCATCAGTCTGACAGCTATATCAGTTTTCCTAAAAATTGACTTTCTCGTCAAGTTGGTTGTCATGGTTATGATTGTCTGTGGACACAGCTTCGCCTTTCTCATATTGGAAGACACGGCGACGTCTGATGTGTCTGTTTCTGACGATGGTCTTGCATTTGAAAACGTGTAAGTATAAGGTAGGCCAATCATTTTCGAAACGAGATTTAAAATGAACCAAGGCCTAAGGATTTTTTTTTTTACTTTTAAACTTCTTGGTAAAAAATGAATTTATTTTCAGTTTTACTCCTGTTCCTGATTTTGTTTCAAATATTTTATATCTGATAACGTTACTCATCACGCTGCATGTGTTAGATCGACAGGTAAGCCAACCCCATAGATGCAATGGCGTAGCAAGAAGTCAATAGGCCCGGGTTGGCGGGCCCATTAGCAGTGCCGTAGCTGGGATTTTCGGTATTTGGCGAGATATATAGCTGCTATTTTCATCCTCCGTGGGCTCCGAGGCTTGTGGGACTGTCAACTGCACACGCTGCAGCCCCGATTGCTACGCCACTGCTTAAATGGTTACTGTTGATGGCGATCAAGTAAATACAAATTTGCAGACAGAGTATTGTTCGAGGGCGGATTTTTTATGGAAAAACAAACTTCGAGTTGAGCAAGAAGACGTGGAAACTATGAGAGGCATTAATAAAATTCTTTTAGAAAACATCCTTCCCGCGCATGTTGCAGACAATTTTTTAGCCAATAGTCGAAAGAAAGATGTAGGAGAACATGTAAACTAATTGTAAAAAGACATTTATTTGTTAAACAAAACCGTTTTTTCGTTTTATAGGAGCTATATCACGAAAGTTATTCGAGTGTAGCTGTTATGTTTGCCTCAATTCCAAACTTTAAAGAGTTTTATGATGAAACTGATGTCAACAAACAGGGCTTAGAATGCTTAAGACTGCTAAATGAAATCATATGTGATTTTGATAAGGTTTAAAAAGAAGAAAAAATTTTAGAAAAATTAATAATTTTATTAATTTTTTTATTTTAATCAGCTGTTACTAAAGCCCAAATTCAGTAGTGTGGAGAAAATTAAAACAATTGGCAGCACTTACATGGCCGCATCGGGTCTTCAACCGGGAAAAGAGAAAAAAGGGGTAAGTTATTGGATTTTTATGTATAAAAATTTGAACTTCTTCTATTTCAATATCAATCTTTTCACAGGCATCAGGAAAAGAGGTAGAAGGTTTTTAAAATTGATTTTATGGAATATAATATTTGAATTTGTACACATTTTGAAGGGGAAATCTCGTAGTGACCACAACGTAGTCATTCTTGTGGAATTTGCTATTGCACTTATGACTGTCCTTGATCAAATCAACCGCGATTCGTTTCAAAGATTCCGGTTGAGGATTGGTAACTATTAATTTCTCATCGTTTCGTGGTTTGCCGCCAGATGCCAGCACTCATCATTGACCCTTTGCAGGCATCAACCACGGACCAGTAATAGCCGGTGTAGTCGGAGCCCAGAAACCTCAATACGACATTTGGAGCAATACGGTTAATGTAGCTAGGTAATAAAAATATAAAACTATAATTAGCCGATTAATTTTTAGTATCTGCTATTTTGTTTTTTGTTTACAGTCGAATGGATAGTTGTGGTGTTGTAGGAAGAATCCAAGTAAGCGTACATTAAAATTATCATTTGCGAATAGTTTGGCGAAAGTTTCATTTGAAATTCCAATTAGGTGAGTGACGACACTGCTAATACTTTAATGGAAGCTGGTTACGAATGCGAATGTCGTGGACCGACATACGTCAAAGGCAAAGGCACATTGACCACATACCTGTTGAAAACCCTATTTGACAATAAGGGTTATTGAGTTTTTTTTAAAAGCAATATGTTAATACAACACAAATGTGTAAGGTTTTCTAAAAGGAAACAAAAATACGAAAATATTATATATTTTAACTAACAGGGGCCTTCAAAAAGTGGAAAGTATGTAAAGTAATTTATGCAAAGTTAGAACTATTTTCAAAATGTCTTTTTTATGTGTGCCACGAAAGTGGAAGCATTGCTATGCATTTCACAGATCAACTTGCAAGGAACCAAACATATCAGCTTAAGTAGTTGTGCGCGGATTAAAAAATAGCAATTTTGCATTTTCCGCGCAAGCCTTGTTGCTTCGTCGCAATTGCGTAGAGGAATTGGCGCGGTGGTTGCACAAGTACGACACACAATTAAAGCTAGGTACTTGTTTCTTAGGCGAACTGCGATTCCTCCGTGCAATTTTACGCCTTATATCAAGTTTCCAACATTTACATTGTAAATACAAGTTTATTTCAAAAGTTTATATTTCTGGCAATGGCAACATCCAGATCTATCCAAAAAAAACATTTTAAAACCAATTTTTAGAGCTTAAATTTATTGTTCGGTTTTCTGAATCTCAAGTGGTCTCATTGTAGACTCTCTTTTTCTCCGAATTAAAGTTAAAAGTTAAACTTTTGAAATGAAGTTGTGTTGTAATGGCTTTCCAAATTCAATTATCTCTCGGTACAACCTACCTACCCATTTATCTTGGCTATTTGCTCAGTTTTAGGATGGCAAACATTGATGTATAATTAGACTCGTGCCTGTGTTGTAAAATCATTTTTCGCCATTTTGTTTTCCCGTTGATCGAGAAGCCGAGATTGCATTTTTATATCGGAATAGGAATAGTATTATTGCTTTGTAACGTTGCCAATTACATTAGCTTATTCTCTTAAGTCTGTTTTCTTTGTCCATACGGTATTGTAATTTCAAACTTACCAACTTACTGTTTTTAAAAAATATTAATTAATTTCTATTGGTGTTTATTCCGCTTAAAGCGCAAAGTAATTTGTTCCTAGGACAAATGGACAAGAGTTATTTTGTAACTGTTTAAAATTCCATCCCGCCTTACCATAAACATATCAAAATACACCTGACTTTTAGGCGCCTGCATCCTGGCTCTTTGTCAAGTGTCTCGGAGAAGTGTTTAAAACAATCATACTTTACTCCGTATAGTTGAATGTATAAATTGTAAAGTAATGTAAATTTTCCATTTTACACTATTTATTTAGTTTGTTTGTTTTTCAATTTTTATTTTCTTTATTCAGTTTACTTAGACATGTTTAGTCAAGTCTGTTGGTTGGATAACGTTGTGCTACAATTGTTGAGTAGTTTTTACTTTTGTTTGTTTGCTCATTTGTAATTTAAATTTAAAAAAATCGAAATAAATCTATTTCATTTGATATAACTTACGGTAGTTTGTCCTAATTTTTACGGGTTAATTGAGTAGCATTATTCTTGATAAGTTTTAGTTTTAGGAGAATCAATACGCAGGATTTGCAAAATGCCATGATATTAGCATTTATATCATATTTACTAATCAGCAATCAGTTTTTTCTCCAGTAGCTAACAAGTAAGTAACGCCAGAAACGAAGCTTTTTCACCTCTATCTAGAGGTACAGACACACAACAATCCAATCCATTAAAATGACTAGTCCACAATCAAAATGCCAGCCAATCGCCCATTTTTAATTTTCATGTTCATTACTTGTGATAGTGGATATAATTTTGTATACATGTAATCCTCAAACTCAAATTCATAAAAATATTTTTAACAAAACAGTATTAGATTATTTTATAAGAAAAAGAAATTTAAAAAAAAATTATTTATCTTTCAGATTTAGCAAGTGAATTGAAACTTTGTTTTCTAAAAGAAAATTGATAAAAATAAAGAAAATCTGGAGAAAAATCAGGCATGTTGCGCCATCTGTTAATGGTTATACAGACCTGCAGGAACTAGGTCATATTATCCTGTATGATTCAATCTCATGTGGTGTGAACTCATGGTTTCTTGACACAAAATTGATAGAAAGAATGGAAATTAGAAATTTAAAGAATCGTCAATAAATATTATTATTTCTGCCATTTGTAGGTTTGTGGTGTTTATTTCTTCTCACTCTTCTTGCATATTGTGTTGTCCAATTCAGGTAAGTACTTTATTATTCTCGTTTCAGTTAGGTGGTTTATAACTGATTTGCTCGTTTTTCCATTTATTTTTTTTAAGTGACCACTGAAAATGCCTTACCACCAGGACGAACGAAATTGGGGAAAGAATTAAATAAAATACCAGTACGGAAAAAATTAAAACTCCACACATTTTATCATCAGCCACATCTGCAGATGACGGTGTGAAATGATTTAATGTAAGATCAGATGAAAGAAGGCCAGCCCGAACATATATCACCCTTAAAAACATTGTGATCAGATGACAAATGTGGATTTTGTTGAAGAAAAAGAACCCTTGAATATGACTTGGATCACCTGTCAAAGAAACAATTATAAGAAAGCGGTTTTTCCAGTGGAATAGTAACCAACAGCTTATGCAAAAACTGAGAACGAAGAGAAAACAGATGTTTATTAGCAAAACTAAAATATTCTCAAAAAAAGACATTCATAAAGTCATTTAAACTTGTTTAAATATTTTAAACCAGTCTAAATGTCAAATTTAACATGTAAAATCTTACGTTTACACTAGTTTAAAAAATTTAAACAAGTTTAAATGACTTTATGAATGCGCTTATTATTGTTTTGGAAACGAGCAATTGAAAATTGTGTCAAGTGTCATGGAAAAAATGCTGATGTCATTATGAAAACCATTGCAAAAAATATTTATACATGGTGACACTTTCTCGTGAAAGTTCTTCCAGCAATAATAAAATTGCATGCACATACTTGGCAAGCTCATTTCACAGTTAACAGTTGCTTACTTCGCAAATATGGTTGGGAATGGGAATGCGATCAAATATCCCGTAACAAGATGCAACAGAACGAGGCACTTTGTGGAATCGGATTCACAGTTCGGCTGTGCTCCTCCGGGTGTCACTACGAATTGGCTACACGAAAGTGACCAGTAGAAACCCACCGTTTACGAACTTGTAATCACACAAAAAAATCATGTTTTTAAACATGGGAACCACACAGACAGAATTTGATTTCCATCAAACCTCATATAAAAATGTTTAGAAATTTTTGGCATAATAAAAATCTAATGTCGAAACTAATATGTCAACACCGTAAATGACAGCAATTTTGTAACACAACTAAAATCAACACAAATTAATTACAAAATGGAAAAAAAATAATAGGCCGTTCGATACCACTCAAAGCTTATCAACTGAAACGTTGTGCGATGTATGATCATTTATTATTATTATAGAAAATTTATATAAACATGCATATTTGCTTAAAATGTTTATTTATTTTTTGTATACAGTATCATCAAAAATGTAACAACATGGCAACATCATCCAATAGTTATTAGAACTTACAAGAAATTTCTGAAGTCGAATTAACGGTTATATTGGCAAAGCTATGATTCACTTCTGAACAGGTTTTAATTGTTTAATCAAACTAACCAGTACTGGAATTAAAGGCTGCTGTGGGCGCTGATCTCTGAAGTAATAGTGTGCTTGTTTGTATTGCAAACAACAATTCATAACCTCATGAATTCATAAACACAGAATGATTTAGGTTACAAATACTGTACAAGTTCATGATGAAAGTTCAGTAAATGTAAATCATATAGTAGATTTGGTAAAAATGTGCACAATTTTTTTTGTAAACAGTTTGAATTGAATTTTTATTCTGAAAAAAATTAAATTTTAATGTATCTAGATCAACTTCAAACCATGTCGCGACCTGGATATGTGAGCTTTTAGTAAGATGATGAATTGTCAATAGAGCATTGGCACCTTGGTACGTGTCACACAAAAAATTATGACCGCTGACGTCACCGTGTAATTTGATTTAGAAAACCTTGAAAAACCGGTATTTGTGTATGCAAGACGACGAAACTGTTTAAGCCAACCGGTATTTGTATATATACAAGACGCTGCAATTTTCAGAGCTGTATTCCTTCCTTCAAAAAGCAACATGAAATTTCATGCAGGGGCAACTTTATTTTTACTTTGCATAATTGCAGAACCTACGTTAGGAGGCATTTTTGGTAGATTATTTCACAACGGTAATAATTTTTTTCTAACTATTTCTTCAGTCAATCATTATGTATTTCTTTTCTTTTATTTTGAAACGTAAAGATCCTGAGTGGAATACATTGAGAGGTAACAAGAATTTATTTTTATTTTATTTTATCTTATTTTATTTTTCAATTTTTCTTTTATTTAGTCACATGGGGAGTGAACTTGGCGAGTGACAATGTGTTTACAAAAATCCCATTAAAAGCTAAAAAAGCGACCGAAAAAGATTACATCAAGGACAGCACTCGGACTAGCTGCTCCGGTGAGTCAAATAATTTTTTAAACGTTAGCTCAATCGAAAATAAATTCACAATTCGTAATTAAGCATGCTAACGTAAAGCTTTATATTGTAATGACCAGCTTCAGACTAAAACCATGCGTCATAATATTGGTTAATAGTGACACAATTCTAAACAAATTCAAACCACTTTTATTATGCTTGTTTCCGGCCTTTTGTTTTGTTTTCCAACGATATTGTTCGTAGAAAATATAAAAGGAACATTCGAAGAAGAAAAACTCATAAAAAAACAGTCGCAGTATGATTTTTATTTTATTTTTATTTATTTTTCTTCCGCTAAATACAGTTGTTGCATCATAAACGAATTTTTTAAAGTCAAACATCACATGACTAAAGAACTGGCCTCCACTTTCCGAAAACTGAATAGATATTTTTAAATGTATAAATCTAAATCAGAATCCGGTCAGAGGGGGCCTGCAACCAGCCTCGTGACCCCTAAAGCCTAAGTGGACAGCGGGGCAGCTTTGGAGAACTGATCACAAACCCGGTGGTTCCCTAAATCCTAAGAAAAGGATCTAGGAAAGTCTGCAAAGACATTGGATACGATGTAAGCTATTTTGATCCAAGACAACACCCACCTGTAATCCATAGAAAGAAATACAGGAGGATGCCGGAACCACAAAATGGATGAAAAATTGCGAGGCTTTTTATACAGTTTTTTAATGACGTCATACGTTTTGCCATAGAGATTGCTGTCCATGAGTCATGTTTTAATCTTGCGATTGGCTCCTCACCCGATTGCACCATTAGTGCAACTATTGTGCAATTTTATCACAAATTTATTAATTTATTAAAAATTAATTGCGATTTTATTTTTAAATACAGGTAAATTTCTCGGCGAACGGTATGTCCAACTCAAGAAACCTGGCCTTGCTTTATTATATGACCACAATGGATATTTAGCAGGACTTCAAACTTATGTGAATAATTTCGACTTCTTAACAATTGAATCGACAAATAATAAAACTTTATTTTTGCCTTCCAAATGAAGATTCCCAAAACTGCTTCAAGTGCTCCAGTCTTGCAAAAAAGTCCCCTTTACATTGAAGATAACGTTAGCGGAAATAATTCCTACGTCCTCACGGCTTATTTTGTCGACCCTGGTTCGTAAAAAATGAAATCAATAAAAATAATAAGCTATCGCTAGGATACGGTTTTTTTTTACTAATTTAATTTCCTTTAGATATTATTTGCACGACTGGTCGAACCAAAAATCAGTACGAAGCTCAGAAAATTGGAAATTCCTTGTATATACAAAACGGAAGCAACCCTTTACGAGATTACATTAAAGTACCACTTTATGAAAATGAGACAACTTCAAATCTCTGGTTCAAAGGCAGTTGTTTTACTTCAATGGGTAAATTGCATTTTTTAAATTCCACCGACCAATGTGGCCAATGACCACAAGAATTTTTAAGTTTTTAAATAAATTTTTCCAGGGGTACATTATTGGTATAATATTTCGAAGGAGATGAACTGTGACAACTTGATGCCTCTATTTCTGGTTTTTAATCACGGAAAACTCACTGGATTTGGATGGGCAATTCAGGATAAAATACCAAACTCTGTTCATTTTGAATATCCAGATAAGGACAATCTTAAAGTAAGTCTGGTTTTTATTTAATGTTAATTTCTTGGACAGTTTTACAGCACATTTTATTAAATTGCAGAGATATTTTGATTCAACTCCACGGTGTATCAAAGATATTTACACTCGGGGATCAGGTTTATCGATGATGCATGTTTATATGAATTCTAAACCTTGGAATTTGTTGTGCTAATGTATAGTTTTAATGTTTTATATAAATTGTATACAAAATGGAGAGCGAATTCTAATTTTATTAAGATTAAATAATGAAACTCAACAGCTTTCATTAAATTTAAAGGCACTAATACATAAAACATTTCGTGTTAATTTTTATAATGTACACAAACTTGAGTTTATTTCGATGTTATTAGATAATTTTTGAAAACTATTCGTAGTATTACAGAAACTTTCCAAAAATTGAGCAAATTTCTCTATTTTCTTAAATTTATCCAATGTCAAAATAACTTGGGCTAAACTAATGCCTCTCATCTTTCCCTAAGTAAAATTACTGCACAGCAGTTTCATTACTCAGTAGTATTATTTCAGATTCTTTTCTTTTAGACTCTTCAAAATTGACACGAACCAGCGTGAACATGGCACTTGATACAACCAATAATTTCAAATAATTTATTTTTAAACACACAAAAATTAAAACTACAAAAATATTAAAAGTAAATTTTTGGTTCATTAGGAATGCTGTTTATCTTCATTTTTTTTTAAATATCGCTACGTTGGCCGTAGACGAGAAAGAAATACCGTAATTTTTGCAGTTAAAATTAGTGGGAATGCAATCGTAAAAATTGACATTTTCATACCATAATGTGATCAATTGATGCAACTTGGTGAGATGCAAATATGCACAGATGCAAAAAAGGTAAATAAAAATAACACCGGTATATATCAACACAAAATAATCACCATCACAATCGATTATCATCAATTCTTAAAAATAAGGAATGGTAAATCAACAAATACACATTAAATTTAAAAAGAAATGTGGTTAAGAATTAAAAATTAATTTCCTCATTTATCCTGATCTTCTTCAGTCGAGTCATTTCGATATTTCTTAACCAAATGACTCGCAATTGCCAACGCGCCTCCCTGGACAAACCTAACAAAATTATCGCCAACAATAGGCCCCAAAGCGTACACACCAGGTGCACTAACAGTTTCATGTGTCAACATATCAATTTTAATCGTGTTATCCCGACCGTTGATAACTCGATCGGGATGCACCGCTAAAGGACGTCCCGTTTCAGGCAAAAAGGACAAATCTGGGAGTGATCCGACCAGAACTACCACGTACGATACGAAAACACTCATACAGCTGGATGGTCCCTGAAGTTGTACTTTATGATTACTTCCGATATTTACTACTCGATGACATGAGATTGGTTGATAACCATGATAGCCCACTCCTTTTCCCTGCATCATTTGATGCACTTTGTGATATTCGGGATACATGTTGCCGGGAAGTTTGTTAAAGATGAGATTTTTGTCTGAAACGCTGCGCCTGAATACATGAATGCACGAGATGCCGTAGAAATGTGCGGCAATGACAGCGTCGGCGGCACTGAGTCCTGCTCCCACGATTAAAATAGGGTCCGATTCTGATGAAATCCGCTTGGTGCTGATGAGCCATTCCAGTTGCGACAGAGAGTGAAGAACGAATGGTAGTTCTTCTCCGGCAACATCCAGACAATTTGGTAGATCGTAGCTGCCTGTGGCTAATACGACGTTTGGTGTGATGTACGAAAATGGGATATTGCGGCCATTATCATATTGGTAACCTTCGACCTTCCAATTGGTGTCGTTTGAGTTCGATAATGGTGTCACGCGGGTCACTTCAGATTTATTTCGAAAATAGTTTCGTAATTTTTGTAAATGGACATAGTCACTGTAATACTGAGCCACACTTCGAACCGTCGCACGGTTTTGTTTGATACAATTTGCTGTCATCTTATCCCTGCAGAAAACAAAACGTAATTAGATCACATATTCCAATGGGAAGTATAAACACCGAACAAACTTTTGCATGTGCGCCTCCCATTCCTTGTAAGATAAATTAGGTAATTCCATCCAATTCCCTAATGATATGGTTAATGTACTTCCTTCCATACCCTAAAATTAGATTCAAATAACAATTTATTTAATTAAAAATAAACGAACAAAATTACAGACATCTTTCGTAATAGTTAAAATGTAATTTTTATTTTTATTTTTTTATTTGTTTATTTTTCAATTTTAAATTTTCACCTTATTACTTACTTGCCACGACCCACCAGGTTTCCCTCGCCCAATGACGACATGGTCAAAGGCCTTATCAGAATGATAAAGCCATTGTAGAGTTGAAGGCAATTGCAATCCCAAATCAGCGTCAGGGTGATTGAGCAAATCAAACAAAACTGATACGGGATTGCTTGAACGACCTTCTAAACCCTCACAAAGGAAATTCAAGTCCTGACAGGAAATATATATAATTAATATTTTTTAAATTTAATCAGTGTATTACGCAAACCTGCTCAACGAGCGAAACTTCTTTTTGCTCCATAAGTCGGTAATGCAGAAATTCGACACTGTGGCCATTACCCTTGTAGTAGGGCCAATGGCCCGATAAAAGGTAGGAAACAGAAATGGCTGATGGCCCATTACCTATATCATAAAAAATAAAAATAAAAATAAAAACAAAAACAAACAAGTGTGTTACTACAATATCAAAATGTTATAACTTGAAATTTATTTTATTTATACCAATTACAACGACTTCTTTAAAAGTTGCCACAGTTTCGATCTCTTCAGCGTCTAGTTCTTCGAGACACAATCCGTTTTGCATTGTAGAACACCACCGAACTCTGAAATTAGAAAGTAACGAGTGTGAATTCAAATTCCACTAAATGAGAAAATTATGAAAAGAACAGTTTGAAGTGCGCGCACGTTTGCACCTGTGACTGGGGATAATGCTCGGTTAGTTCTCAGCGATTATCAGCCATTTGGAATAATCTTTATGTATAAACAATACACTTTTGTTTTAGAATGTTCACTCGAGGTAGGTATGATTTATGTACTGAATTGGAGGATAAACAAAAGCGACGAGCGCGTGCGAATGCCGACGCAAGATTATGAGAATATGTGGACGTTAGTCCGTTGTCATCCGGGCGCCTGGCGGTTGTCACGACAACAAGTGAGATCAATATAATTGATTGGCTCGTATCTCCACTTTAAAATTCTTATGAAAAACCAAAACAGTCAACATTTCCCATCCTTTTGTTTCAGAAAAACATGAATAAATTTTCGATCTCGTATATTCTAAATTTTTATTTCAAAATCAATATCTGTATAAAAATATACGCAGCACTGATTTTGGAAAAATGTTTCTTTGAATTAAAAGACAGTAATGTACATCAAAAGGTGAATTTAAATGGAATAAAAAAACATACAATCTTCATGGAATTCATTCAGCCCGAGGCCTGAACTAGTGCTACAAGGTCAAGGCCATGGCCATGTTACAGTAATTTCTGTATAATAAACCAAAGCCTGTTACACCTATCGAATGTGGCAAGATCGAAACTTTATCTCGGATAAATAATCTGTGTGGACGACAATTGAAATTTTGCCAATTGCAATTATACTAAGTACATGTTGCCAATTTTTGATAAAATTTTGAACTTGTAAACATTTAAATACCGTATTTTAAATAAACACAACATAGTGAAGAGAACTTGTTTACATAATGTAATATGTAAAAAACAACGTGCTCCCTTTTTGAATGACTTGGTATCAGATTTTCATATTTAGTCCAACCTGCACTACTAATTGCAATAAATGTAAACAACAACAGTAGAGTGAGATCTGCCAGTTTCAGCATAGCTAAATAAAACCGGCTGCCCTAACCGCAAAACTCGTCATCATTTTCGTGGAAATGTTGCCAATTATTGTTTGTTTGTATATTTTTTTTTACTTTATGAATGCGCCTACCGTAGTAGGCGCATTCATAAAGTCATTTAAACTTGTTTACATTTTTTAAACCAGTCTAAATGTAAGATTTTACATGTTAAATTGTATATTTAAACTGGTTTAAAATTTTTAAACCAGTTTAAATGACTTTATGAATGCGCTTACTCATTCGGTTACGAACGTATGCCAAAACACGTGCATTATGTAACAAGGTGAGCTAATTTTTCTGCAATTCTCTTTCTCGAGTTCAAATACTCTGTATACATGCCATAAAGCTGCATTGTGTTACCTAATCTTCGAAATTGATGCTCAGATTGGGTATTCCATTCAACAAATTGGTCGAACTCAAAGTGATGACTCAGCTATTTCTTTTTATTTGCATCAGAAAACATAAAACTATATCTGACGGAAATGTTTTATCAATAAAACGATCCCCTTCCTTATTTATTTTCCTTAAAAAAAATTATATCCAAATCTTCATAGAAAACAAATCATTCAAAATGAAATAATTACAACAGAAAAATATATCTGCAGATGTATTCACTCATTTGTAATGTATAATTACATTACTCATAAAACCTGTTTTTCTTTTCAATGCTGATCTAAAACCAACAACAAAATAAATTCATTTTTACAGAATTTCATACATTTATATTTTAAAGTCAATAATGCTTTATGTCCAATTCGTGTACCCATGGCAACACTGGTCTAACCTTGACCGTGAAGTCAGGGGTACTTACTTCATGTAGGATTCAGTTTTCAATCGACTGAATTACGAGTAAGTCATTTCCTGTTTGTTGTCGCAACTACGTTAATGTGTGTACAAGAAAATTAAATTGAGCAAACTCAATTTACTCATAATTTTTATGGTATCTTATCTCGTTTTACTAATGACCCGATAAGTTTTTCGCTCAAGTGCAACTTTATTGAACAACGCAGTTATTTCCAATTCCAATAACTACAGACCTTCCTACCTGTTTGAAATGCAAGCTAACGACAATTTACTCTCCTTATGCTTATTTTTATCACAAGGTTTCCTCGGCTTAATCTTGCCAGACAGCCTGAAGATTGTTCACAACTGGGTTAAAGCCAATAATAAACGAGAGCTCTGTATTGTATTAAAATAAAATAATTTTTTCCGCATTTTAAACTTGAGTTATGTGCGGCTTGAATGACAATGAGGCAATTGTCATAACAATGCAATATACTGTTTCAAAATAATATTCAAAATAGTAGTTGTTTCAGTTGTTTCAGTACCGTAGGCTTAAAATAGATCAAAATATAGCAAACAAGTTGAGGCAGACTTACATTTCAACTCGGGTGCAGAAGGTGTCCGCAGAATCAAACACGTTCACAGGAGTTCTGAGGAATGACTAAGCAAGAGCATGGCATCATCTGCTAAAGGAACGAAGACCGGCTTCGCCTTCATATCGTGACTTGACAAGGTTGCTGCTGCCATCTCGAAACAAATTTGTTGACGTCATTGTATTTGTTTGAGTAAACGGTTATTGCTAAGGCAATAAGCTCGTGATTATTTTTGTTATGTAATTTTATTTTTTTTTTCTATCGATTTAAAATTTACATCCTAAATGTAAATACAATTGCCGCAACAAAAACAAAATTTTTATGGTTTTATATTTTCGTTTTTGCAAGTCATTACTGTCAATTTGAACAGGAAGATAAAATTATAAAAACATATTTTAAGAGAGAAAAAAAAATAATTTACATTAAATTACAATTTAATTTATTATCTTTTGAGGATGTATGTGGCGGCCACTGATAGATGGCGCCTTTGGGGAGTCAAATATTCGAGAACTTTGGTGATCAAATGACTTATGACCTCGATCATAACTATTCTATTCTTTATTAAATCTTGGAAATTTCCTATAATTTAAATAAATCTATTTTAACATTCTAATAAAAATCGTGAAGAAATTCATTTTTTACTCTGCTCGCATAGAACGCATAATAATTAAAATGTAAACCGTCACATAAAAACCAGATGTCAATCAAAATCAAGATAAATTTATTAACTGATGCCAAATGAGATAAGAAATAGTAGGATAATTTTTTTTCCTTATCATTTATCAGGTGAGAATCTTTCTCAACTATGATAATATAAAATATAGAAATGGGAGGGAAAAATAATAAAAGTGTCACGACAATTGTTGTCGGCAGAGGTCGGTAGTGTCTGAACGCGGTTTCGAGTAATCTGAAGAATAAAATTGGACAGTGTAGACCTCCACATCGCGCAGTGCACCGAGTGCGAGGAATGGGATAGTGTAGCGGATTGGTATTTCCCAGTGCGACACAATCTGCTTGTATCTCCGACCAGTCATGGCGATAAACTTGTTGTTTGTTCTACGCTGACCCAGCAGGTGGAGAAGCCGCCGAAGATGGCGGCCAGGCCGACAACAGGAATGGAGGCCTGGCTGGTGCTTTTGCTTTTACTTCTTGCATCCGTATTTGCAGATCCCAACCAAAATCGTAAGTAATATTTAAACTTGTTTTCGGCATCTACATTCTGATCGGCATCCATAAATTAAAAAAATTTGTCGAAAATTTTTTTCCATTTTATTTATTTATTTCCTACTATCACATCCAAACGGATTTCTGCCAGTTTTAATTTTTTATTTTAGTGTTTGGCCTTTCCAATAACGATGGCACGAAATAAGAACTGAGATATTTTTTTGAGGAAGTTCAATAAAATGTTCCATGCATTTCTATTTGTAAGTCATGGACATGAGATATGGCGACATTCAACTTTTATTATTTAAAAAATAAATTCTTCATCCCTTCCTTTTCTTTTATCGAAGGGGGTCATTGCTCTGGGTGACTCAAACACCGTTGGTTTTCCCTCCATCATTCCCTTTCCCGCCGTCCGGCTGATCGATAGCAAAATGACAGAATGAAAAGACACGGCGGGTTGCGCAGGAAAGCCCAAGCACGAATTGGGCCCAGCAATACAGGGAAGCCTGCCAGCACATTTTTTTGTCTTACTTATTTTTCCTCTTCTTTTTAAGCAATAAAAATTGCTCTCACGTTCCGTAATGCAGTGGTGTAAATTTTTACAAACTTGATACTTGTGCACGTCGGAATGCAAATGGATTTTTTCCTTTTTTTTTTTTCATTTTTTCTTTTTCAAGGGCTTGTTGTATTGATAGAATTTTGAAATTTGACTGAAGGGATTTTGTTTCCATGATAAAATGAAATGGCAAGAATTGAAATTAGACATTATTCAATTTGCTGCGTTAGTTTCCTAAATTGGAAATACGTGCCATGTTAGATAATATCCCTTTCGTTTCTTCAGACACACGAGTCTGTAAGAGACAGGTAATAGTTTAATAAATCAATACGCAGTTCAGACGCAGCTGTTAGTTTGTACTTTTTATGCTTCATTAATTTCAGTCGTCCTTCTACCTCAAGTCTCTTCATCATTTCACCGAGCTTTTGAATTTGAACGATTTGATAAATGTCCACATCTCAAAAATCATATCATATCATATCATATCATATGCAACATCGTACATGCAAACTGAAAATTTGTGTTTCAAAAATTATCTTTTTAACCACCACGAGACGGTCTGTTGGCTGTTGCTTCGCTTTAAAAGGGAAGAGTAAACTCATCTACAGACTAGATAATCTCAATCGGGTTTCTGAAAGCGCCAGCGCACTTTTACTTTGTATGGGATAAATTGCTTACTTCAATGGTTTACGCGAGCAGTTGAAGTAAATGCGAGTGTGTTCGCATGAGTTCAGCTGATAGAAACTAGTAAACAGCCAATAACGAGACATCAATATTCGAATAAATAAAAAAAATAATGATAGAAATGTGAACTATTAATAAGTGTTTCCTCGACTTCCTTACTTGCTCGAAAAATTGCATATTTACGTAAAAAGTGTGTACAAAAGTGTGTACAAATTGTATTTGTGTTTATTTAAGTCTTCAGTCGCATTACATTTTTCATCGTCATATTTGCTGCCGGCGATTTTCAAATTCATCAAATAAACATGTCGAGCACACAAATCTGACTTGCGAGTTGCTGACATCGCTTTTCATTATTCCCAAACGTTGAGATTATCCAGGATCACTCACGACGCCGAAATGTGTTCAATTTGAAGCGATAGTTGCAACTGTATTAACAATTAAAGGAAATTTCGTCCTAATTTCTCTTTATCCGAAAGCGAAATTCAATCGGTTGTCTCTCCAATGCTCTGAACCTATTAACAGAAAGCAATTTCAGCAGCTTGCTCAAGTCCTCAACATCCTAATGATTGCAAACACCGTTTAGTCTCACACCACCTAATAGGTCTAGGATGTTTGTTTGCGGTTACCGTTGGCAACAGCGGCTCAAAACAAACTATTCAAACCACCTCTTGTCAAGTACAAAAATCAACAGATAACAAAAAGCAGGCAACAAAATTTGTTACTTTCACCATTTTTTCTCGCTTTTTCCTCTCCATATGCACAAGCTTTTCACACGCCTACTTTGTTGCCACATCCTGACTTCATTGTAGTTCCTATAGCAACGAAATTTGGTACTGGAGCAAAGTGTTATGTTTATGTATAGAGAAATGTATATAAAAATGAACTTTTTTGTGGGAAGAGCGATGCAGGTTGTTCCAAGGGTCGTATTTTTAAATCTATTTTCATTTCTTCATGGCACAAACAATTTTTCTCGTAATTTAATTTGTGGTATGAAGAGAATTTTTTTCGTAGATGGCCCACAAAAACAAACATCCAATTAATATCTGTAAAGAGTTATTTTATTTCGCACTGTGCTTTAATTTCGTTCAAGTTGAACAGAACAGAAGAAAGGAATAAGCGTAATTACACTTTACAAACGGCGAATTGGTTTTTGATTCAAACCGAGTTTCGCATTTCACCTGAATGTAATGGATTTGCATTTCGTTATTTCGTTCTGCGATAAAAAAGAGGCTAATAATTATGCCAGCAATTACATTTTTGCACAAATGGCTCAATCAATACAATTTCAAGGTTTGAAACGGATTGAAACGTTATTCACTTCGTAATAAACCTGTCCCTGTCCCTTTTTCTCTTTCTCTCTGTGTTGCTCACACTCTGATTAGGCACAATATTAGGCCTGCTTTTAATATGGATTTCTTGTTTGTTTTTGTTCAGCTTGAAACGTTTCTATTTTCATTAAGAGTTTAACTAATGTCTTGACGTGCATCCACAACGAATGTCAAGAGAATGGTTGAATTAAGACAAATATATCTCAGTTTACTTTTACACCTTTAAGACAGACAATCGGGTTGTATCTTGGGATTAAAGGTGCGAAGTAGTGGTTGACAATAGGACTATTTCTAGTCAGTTATTGTAGGGTAAAGAGGGGAATTGATTTTACATAAGCAAGAAGCAGGACGAATCAGATAACAGAAAGAAGGCGGAATCTTCATTTTCATAATGAACCGTTTTAAAATCCCTCCCACTAACTCGTTTTCAATTCAACTAGTCGGATAATAAATATCAAGGGGACTTCTGTGCGTCTGTGTTTGCGACATCTTTTACCGTCAAAATAATTTAAACGAATAATACTTCAGACCAGAATTTTTCTTTAAAAAAAGTTTTGTTGTTTTATTTTGCCAACTTTTCTGGATTTATTTCTATTCCAGCTGCATAAATTTGAAAAAAAACTGTCATAAATTCCCATTCGAACGTCTGCCGACTGGATTCGCTCTCCACTGCAGCCATGTTTCTCGAAATCACAAATATATGATTTAAACCTAAAGACAAAAAAAAAAAAGAAAAATCAAAAGAAAAAATATTATTAAATAGAGATTTTAGATGGGGTATATAAATCTTTTTTTTTTTAATGCACTTACGGTGACTACTTTGAGTCAAATTGAAAGATGAAATAGGAAAACTTTTCAAGGTGTTCTACGAAGCAAAACAAATTGCTCTCCCTTTGGCGAGGAAGCAAATGGCTGCTTGGATAGTACAATAACTATGTCTGCGAAAAAGTAATGGCAAATCCTTATTGGTTGCAAACTTTTCTTTCTTTCTTTTTTTAAAAGAAAAGGAAAAATAAGTAGCACACTTGAGTGCAAATGACGATGTACATGTTTGGCCTTAAATTCTTCCTCTTCTTCTTCATTTCTAGCTGTTTCAGTGCATCACAATGGGTGATCACTTTATGCTGGTTTGGTTGCGTGGATTTCCTATTGAAAGTTGTGTACTTGCGGCTTCGTTTTGGTTGGGCGCGAATTGAAATACAAGATGTGTTCAGTTTCTCCGCCGAATTTCGTTGAGCCATTGCGCATGAATAAAATATGTAGTGCCGTGTTTCTCTTTGCTCGTTTAAGATTCATGTCTTGTTGGACCGCTAGAATTAAAAATCGAAATTCATAAATATCCAGTAAAGTGGAAACGATCGGCTTTTGAATAAATTTGCACTTGTTCCTAACGGTGGTTTCGGTAAACATTCTTGAATATTTCCGCGGTTATTACGTGTCAGAATGAAATTATTAATGCCATCACGATCATCTAGATGCTTTAAGAGTATTTTGCTTTTTCAAAATAAGTGAAAGGATTTGGTTATAAAATATCCAACTCGCTTGTTTACATTCGCTCAAATGCTCACATTTGGCCATCTGTATATTTTATATCCTTTTTTCGGCGGTGCTTAAAGGTATTAATTTAGCAAATAAAAAATTTGCGGTATGAGAAAGTCATATGTTTGATGTGCAAATATGTTTTTATGTACTAGGCTCAAAAGAAGCCGAAAGAAATGTCGTAAATAATGAAACTATCTGAATTCAGTTTTTAAAGCGTCAAACATGTTTATCGAAAAATCATGGAGGTGGTAAAAAAAAAAAATTGTTATGTTGAAATTACTTCATTGACAAGGCTGGCGATTTGTTGACAGGTATAGAAAACCATTTTCTTCGACGCGCAGTAATAAAAAAAATCAAAAATGATGAAAGCTGTTCGAGGCCACGTGTGACAAACCACATTTTATTGTCACTTGGCTAACCTTATCGAAAACGGTGCAACTAAATCTAGGATGTTGGATGTATTTTGCACACCCAATAAAACAATCGTACAGAATTTTTCATTATTTTTTTTATATTTCTAAAATTATTTTCTGTATGTAATTTGATTAGAATTGAATTTTAAGTGAGTGCATTTTTTTAAATAAAAATTACCCCTAAAAAAAAGTTCTTACGTCATCTTGTGTTGAAAGATGAACTACTAAAATATACATGATCTGCATAATGACATTATACGTGCACTCCTAAGATCATATAACTAATTTACCCTTGCGTCCCTCTCATTTCGACTTGTCTTGAAAAGTTCCTACCCTTAAAAAAAATCTAGGAGAGAAAATTGGATTAAAATCTGAAAATTAAAAGAGAAAAAAAAATTAATTACAATATTAAGAAAACCAATTTATTAATAATTTAAGAACCATTAGGTGAGTTCAATATTATTTCACTTAGAACTAAAGCAGCAAAGTAAAATAACATTGAATATCACCTATTAAATGTAAAATTTTGCAGTTTGTGGAGGTTAAAAAGAAAAAAATAATTCCCCTTCAAGCACAAGACTAATAATACTAATTGAAATGGATGAAAATGTTTTTCTGCGTGCATAATGAGCAATTTTTTAATACAAAGTGGAGTTTAAACATATGATGAAAAGTCAGAATGCTTGAAATAAACAGGTTTCTTAATGAAACATAAGGTCGTCTACCGTTGATAAGACCGTGTTCTCCGTCCCTAGAGAACTCTCTTTCACTTTCAATATGTAAAGGTTAATGGATGCTTTGTAAACATGGTCCCAGTTTTCCAGTCCAGACTTAAAGTAACATTTTGCGAAAATTAGTGCTCGCTTATTCATAATTTAACATTAGTTGTACCTTTAATGTTCTAGAGGGTTTTGCACAAAGAATTCCATTAAGGTGCACAGCAAAATAGAAAAACATTTTCGTCTTTATCACTGCAAATGTAGCTGATACAAGTAAACACCTGACGTGAAATAGCAATTTAATGAAGGCCTGCAACATGTTTTTTTTTGTATGATTAATGGTTTAGTTTGGCTGGCGGAATTCTTAATCCGCCACTGTTTGATTTTGTGTTTATGCCGTGCATATATATTTTGCATTTTGCGACAGGTCGGCCATTTATGGCACGACCTTAAACTTTGTAGAAACTCGCTGGGATGTACAAGCAAATTGTTGGTAAGTTAACAGGTTTGATTTATTCGAGTAAACTTTAAGGCGAAATGAAAAACATTGAAATGTAATTAGGGTTAACCACAACAATAACTCTTAAGCGCTTTCTGCTTCAAACATATGCCATATATAATGTCTAAAGATTGGAGCTGAGGACATAAATCGAGTATTAGTGTACAGAAGAGGAGGAGGGATACCTGTAATTACATACTATTTGCAAACTAATCCAAACTGTAATTAAATATTTTTCGCTTTTGTGTACCTTTGTCGTTTGTAATTGCAAGTTACACGCCGTGTCCATTATTAAATTATTATTGTGAAGCAAAGCAGGCAGCTCTACAATGTGATAATACTCACAGCTAGAACTTTCCATATTTCAACCATTAAAGCAGACTTGGATTGCTTTCTTTTTTCTATTTTCCTTCCTAAACTTTAATCTTGAAATTGTAATTGCACCAAGACACTAGACGCGCGCGCACAATTCATACAAGATGAAAGAAAAAAGAAATAAAATATTTTTTTTTTATTGAACCATGCCACATCCCAAGGCTTTTTGTAATTAAATTAAATATGCAGATGAGATACCTCTTATATTCCAGATATTTATTTTCCCCTTTGAATTTTAATCTACGTCCATTTGCCTAGAAATGGCCTCATTATAACAGGTTCAATACGAGAAACGTAGGCGAAATGTTGGCTAAATTGCCACTAGTTTAGTCTGCATTATTGCATTGCTATTTGCTGGTGCGGTGTAAAGAAACCTTGAATTGGCGCCGCTGCGTCAATCCAAGAGCGGCGTATAATATGTTCTACCATAATTGGCTGCGGTGCCAAATCGCGGATAAATTCTCCCAATGTTTTTGTATCGTTTCGAAGAGAAAACGAAAGCGTTTCTATTTTATCTCATCATATTATTTGGTACCTATGTATTGTTTTTCTTAATATCTTAGATGCCACGCAAGTAAACCCTTTTATGCCTGATCACGTTTTTTTGCCTCGTTCAGAGGTCTAAGTCCATCATTCGTTAGACGCATTGTTGTGTAAGGGTTGAAGGCTTGGGACAAGAAGGACAGAACCCTGACCAAACCTGTTGACCCATAAGGAGGGCAACGACTGATAGCTTAGTCCATCAGACGCCACCAGAAGTCCGCTGTAGACGACAATTGGTGGTGAACATTGATTTCCAATCCATCAATGGGGAGTCTGCTTCGCAATCAATGGGTGCAACACACAAGACAGTTGCATCCCTGTTGGGAGTCTTCTTAGAGACCAACATGCTTGTGATTGGCTGTCAAGTTAAGGCGCTGCAAAAGAAGAAAGCATTTGGGAAAACTAAGTGTCTTTTTTTCTTTCTTCTTTCCTTCTCTTTTCTCTTATGATTTTTTTTTTATTTATTTATTTTGTTTCATTTTGTTTTTGTGTGGATCTGTTGGATTCTTTCTTTGAAAGTGCGTTCACTGATTGATAAAATTATTTGTAGGGATAAAATGTATAAAAATAGTTTTTGCTAAATTGAAGAAAAAAGGAAGAAAAAAAAAGGATTGAAATTTAGAGACAAGCTTCTGAATTGGTTTGTTTGTTTAGAAATCTTGTCAATATTTTTAGGTTATATTTTTGCTGAACCCAGGCCCAGTTTCCCCACTAGTCCCTCCAGGCCTGCCTGGGCCTAGTGCATCTCGAGTGTAGGGGGCAGCCTTTTTATGGTTTGCAGTTTGTCGTGTTTCTATTTTTCTATATACAAACAAGTTCACCCGCAACCTAAATTGGTACACTAAATATTGTGTAAAAAGGTTATATACACAGCTGCGGATTTCCAAACCAAAATTTTTTCTCAAGCAAAATATTGAGGAAAAGAAAATATTGGCAATTAATTAGGACGTCACAGACCATAAATGATGTAAAAAGGACATATTAATCTATCATAATGTAAGCACACCCATTCGGAGTCTTGAAAACTATGCAAGCTATGCTCTTGTAATACGAGAAATTGATAGAACGTAAAAGAAATTGAAACTGCTCTACATTGCTAATGTGGCGCCATGAATGTATCGATAAGAGTGGGTTTTCCCATTCTTTTTCGACGATCTGATAGATTTCGCTGTACCTAGAGGGCGTTTGCCATATCTGGGCCTCTGGCGGCATGCTACATTAGTTTGTCCCTGACTGAACCTCCCTCTAAGACCACAATGTTGTTTTGGGAGTGCAAAAGGATAAGCATAAACATAGGACAGGGTTTTTGGTTTATATCCATGAGGCTCGAGCGCTTAGTAATCGCACTCAAGACCATAATGTAACATGATTGTGGGTTTGGCAGTCAGTTATACTTCTGGTTATACACAGTTTGTGTGTAGACATTAGACAATCAAGTATGGAGCTCGACTCACGAGTCAGTTGCTTTGAAAGCTTGAAATTGTCAATCAGAATTCGTTCCAGGTGCCTGACGCTCTCGGAAAGGCAGTAGAGTCCAGAATACAAGAATGTTCATGTTTCCTGCTCGCTTGAGCCTTGAGTCTCGACAGTTGACTCGAGATTCGATTTTCAACACCAGAAGGCATTGGTATTTTCCATCCTTATTCAATAGTGCGACACTTTTTGATCGGAAAGGAAAGGAAAGTAAAGAAGCAACCGTTTTATTCATGCAATGTCACCCTGGAATTATAGGGATTTTTTTTGCGATTTTTATTTACGGTACTTGAGTTTTTGTGTGACAAGAAACATAAATTGTGCCATAAATTAACGAAATCAGTTAAGTCGGGTCTGAGAAGAAGAATTTGTTAAGTATTCTGTGAGCTTTAGGGAATGATATCCCTTAATCCAATGAACTTATTATGATTGCAGCTTTCAGCGATAATTATTGGAACGATCTTCCCAAGGGAAATTATCCGTTTGGATCAAAAGGAAAAATGTTTCAGCCTTTCTACGTAGCGTGGCCTCAGAATTACATTCATTTTTGAAAAAGGGAAAGATAAAAAAAAAAAAATGTTGAAATAAAAAAAAAAAATTTACTTTTTTTTTTGGGTGCTATTGGTAATAAAACAGTTGGAAAAAGCGAACTAGAAAGGTTTGGAATATTCAAGTGAGGCAATAAAAACTTTAGGACTAGTTATTTCGACCAAAGTTCCTAAGATATTTATATACTGTACACTGGAGTTTATAAAATAATACTTATCAAAACAGAATTTAGTCTTTTTTAAGATTCACTTAGCGGAAATCAAATTTATGACGTACAGTATACCAGTATTTGAAACTTCCTACATAAATATAGGAATTTAAAAATATGTGATTTTGACCATTTTGTGACGAGAAAACAAGATAGAAAAGCGAAACAGTTAGTAATACCCTGCTGCAATGGCGGCCAAACCCCAAAGTGATGTTCAGCCCTAAGTTATGCTGTCAACGTTTAATCCGTTGTTAAAATGTATAAATTTCCATTAAAAAGAAAACCCTCTTGTTGAGGTCATCCTAGTTTCTACACAGCGCATGAACGGGCAGCATATCTAGATTCCTAATCAAACCAGCAATGAATTTTATGATGTATAAACACTATAGTTTCTCTTGGAAATCCACTAGCGTTTCGTAAAAATGTTCTGCCCTGTAAATGTGGTTGACGGATGAATATATTTTGATTTATAATGGATTATTTATCTTTAAGAAATCAAATAGGACTAGTGGGAACAGACTGAAGTAAAATAAATTGTGGAAAAGTTTGTGATGCAAGCACTGTTTTATTTGTGCTCCCACAAGGTTATCTGACACACAACTTGGCTGACAGGGAAAAAATATAGAAAGGGAGTAAAAAAAAGTTGATTTCTTTTTCCGACTTAATCAGGGTGTATTGCAAGAGTGCAAGATCCATTTGGCGTGTGCAATTGGGGAAAGGCCAAAATCATTTTAAGAGTCTTTTCATTGGTGAATTACGTAGATGCGATTATCTCAAGGTGGAACTGCAAAACGTTGACTTGTTTTTTGTCAACATGGATTTTTTTATCTTTGTGTCGGCAGTCTAGTGGTATTTGGAAAATGTAATGTGCAGATTTAGTGATAGCAAAATTTGGGATGAAATCATTTAGATCTCGTCTACCTATTCTTTTGTAGTTCATTTGCGAGATTGCATTTTGTGTAGGTTGGCTGAATCAGCGGATGTGACGTCGGCGAAAAAGCTTTCAACATTTTAGCTTAGATCTAAAGCCGTGAAAATTGTTCAGCCTTGTTCAACTGCTCTGCTCTTAACGTGATAACTTTTTTAATGGATCGAAGCTGGTGCCATCTTATGTTGAAAATAAAAGAACAGGCGTGGAAAAAATTAATTTTTCGAAAGGAAAAATGGAATTTCAATGAGATGTTAGTTAAAACTTGTTGAAAAAAAAAATTATTTTTCAACCTGGGTTTTTGTCCTTTTACCGTGTAATTGATTTTACGCTTCCTGTAAAAACGTGCCGTTTCCAACCATGTAATAGATTGAAGTTCGAGTTGAAAGAGGGCGTTAGAGGCCATCGCAATCCATCATTCAACTTTCATTTTCAGAAATTTGTAGCTGTAGTAACCAAGAATTGAAGATAATTGAATTCTCGACTGTTCGGATTAACTTGAAGGAAAAAAATATTATTTTTCTTACTTTATGGAATTATATCAGTATAAAAACTCTTCTGTATTTGCGCTTAATTTAGAGTTTAAAAAAATGGTGGCAGAATCCTGAAGTGTTATGTTGTGTGCAATAAAAAAAAAAGAAAAAAATCTGAGCCTAAAGAAGCGAAAAAATAGAAATGATGAATGGATGAAAGTTTGGTGAGTGTAATAAGCTTGATGAATTTATGTCTACTTGAAGGGGAAATGTATATTTGCATCAAGCTGTCATCTTGTTTTCATGTTATGTTGATGGTATTGGAATTAATTTTAGAAAATAAAAAACAAAAAAAGAAAATTGTTTTTCAATTTTTTCAAATTTCTTTCGAACATTCAACTGAAAATGGCATCATCTTGAATCGACCCGCTCCAATAAGAGTTGCTAGGGATTGTGTACACGGAGGCGGCATGGTGTTGTGCACACATTTAGGAAATGAATTGGGCATTTTGAGTGTTTGAGTTGAGCATCAGCATCCAGCAGTAATAAATCCAAGCTCTAATATTAACGTTTAAATTCATCGCCGCTTTAATAAAAACGAATTGTATTCTTTATTTGTAAGCAACTTTAGTCTTCATTGCATATTCACCTTTGCTTGTTCCCAAGAAGCAGTTGTAAGGGATTTGTCTAAGTTTTTGAATACGGTTTTCGGATTTTATGAGTCTCGTGTGACACATTCAGAGAAAAACAATGATGTGCGCATCTCTAAGGCAAAAACCCGCATGATTGATATTTACACTATTCTCCTTATTTACGACAGCTTGCGTTTCTTTAAGCGGATTACTTGTTCTTCGAGTCCAATTAACTTGATATCGTGTTATTACGAGGAGTATTCAATTACTTGATGCAAAAAATTGATAATATGTATTTTTTTTCTTCTTCTTTTCAGTTCATATAAAGAAACTATGCAGTCGAAATCGCCATCCTCTCCACAGGAAAATTGATGGAGCAGTATTGCATGCTGAGAGTGTCCAACGCATTGACTGTCTTATTACATTCCACACTGATTCTGTTCTGCAGAGGTTTATGCTTCGATTTGAAGAATTGCGCCTGGACTGCAATGACCATTTATACATCTACGATGGAACAAATACTTTTGGAAATTACAAGGTGGCCAATTTCTCAGCCCATTTCGTCGTGCAGTAAACTTAACGACTTGTTGTGCTTTAATTATCACAAGTCGTAATCGGTTTTGTTTTTATGGCACTGTCAAAGTTGGTATATAATAAGCTAACTGTTTTTTATTTCATTCCCAGGTTGACCTCTCGTGCGGTCACAATAAACAGAGTGTTGGAACTATATACACTGATGGTAATCAAGTGAGCCTCAAGTATGTGACAGATGGATGGGTTCAAGAAGGAAGTGGCTTTAAACTAGTGCTTACCGCCATTAAACATGCCAGTAAGATTTATTTCTTGTTATTGATTTGTTTCTTCTTTCTTTCTTTCTATTTGTTCTTTTTTATTTCCATTATTTTTTTTTATTTCAGTGTTTGTTTTTTGCATAACTACTTTGACATCAAAGTATGATGTTTAATGTCATTCTTTTGTAACTCGAATTTGAAATTTATTGAATTTAACATTAAAAAGAGCTTTCGTAAGCTGAAACGTAACGATCTTTTACGACGGGAGGGAAGTTCATTTTCAAGATCCTTTTAAAGTGCACAATATTAAAAATTTCAAGGAATGAAATGGCATATTTTTGCCAGATATTATCAAGAATTGTTTTTTATTTTTTTTTAAAATAAATGCTGGAGTGAAGTGGGGTTGAGGAATCAGATGGGGGAATATAATTTAAACGACATGACACTAGAAAGTGGTTCGATTTACTTTGTCGTCTTGCAGTTTGCAAAATTGCAACAGTGTGACAGTTAAATGTATGGTTGTCTAGACAGATCTTTTTTACCACTACTCTCATTCTCTTTACTTTTCTTTTGTTTTCTAGCTGGTTTGTGCTTAGGTTTCGTTTGCCGAAACAACTTTTGTATTGACAATGACTTGCTTTGTGATGGCGTCAACCATTGTAGCGATAACTCCGATGAATCATCAGCTCTAGCGCTGTGCTTAGGTGAGTTGGGAATGAGAAATAAAATTGAAGGCTCTGACATGGTCATCAATTTCTATTGTCAAGCGTTTCTGGTACGATACCAAATAGAAATGGATGTTTCATTCATTATGATTGACCGTTTTGCTGATAATTGTCTACTTATATTTTATATAATTTTAATTTAAATGCAGATGATAGCAGTAATGGCAATGTTTTGGGCTTGGGCATGAACATTTTTATTGCCATCGTGGTGAGCATATTCAGCATTTGCTTCATTTTCATCGTCGGCGTCGTAATTTGCATTTGTCGCCGGCAAAGGCTGCGAGCAGCAGCCGCTGGAGCCAACAACGTGGCGGCCCATCCCAACTATCCAAGTGAGTGTCCTTCTTACCCCCAATGGGATAACAACTCCAGAACTACCTACAATCCATCCGCAATCAACCACCAAGGACTGAATAACGTTAATAGTTATTATTTGTGATCAAAGTTACCGCCACACAAGATTTTTAAAAAATCAATTCAAGGTGGCGGATGTGTAATATATGGTATACATAGCAATCTTTATTGAAAAAAAAAAATAGTAAGAAAAGTCATTTAAAGTATTACAATTTGGATTGAATTTGAATATATGGATTTATATTAAGCTTTGCTTTTCTTAGTTTGTTAATTTTTAATCAATTAATTAAGTCTTTGTTTCTTGTTTTAGTTATTTATTTATTCATTTATTTATTTATTTATTTATTTAAAAAGAAAGACATTTGAAATGTATAATGTGTGTGACGAGTAGGCGAGATTGCCGTTAAGCACATTTCTTTTTAGTGCAGCACGGCTATCCCCCGTCGACAGGGGGCCATCCGGAGAAACCCCCGCCTTATCCGGGAAACATGTACTCCCCTGCGGGAGGGATCGGCTACAGTACTCATCAGGGAAGCATTTATTACCCAACAAAATAAAGGTTGGCTTCTCCAGGTAATTATCGAGTGTCTTTGTCAAGTAGTTTCTATCGGAAGTAGAAATAATTGCACGATAAAATTTGATGGAGACACCCTTGAGTAACTATTCTATAATCAATTCTCTCTTCTTCTTTTTTTTTGTTAATATTTATTTTAGATCCCCGAAAAAATCCAATCCTTCCCGCAGGGAGAAAGGCGAGTGGCTCGTTTAAACCGCATTTGGTTTCATTTTGATTACCAACATAGAAAGAAAAAGTATTTAACGTGTGAGATTTTTAATGGTTTATTCTTTTTGTCAGTTAAATTTAAAATGATGGCTCCCTGCTTCTGTTCACCGCCCCCATCAATTAAAAAAAGCTGTTTCTTGACGTAATTTTTGTTTTACCGTATCACTTATCTGGATGGAGGGTCACGCATTTGCATATCAAAGTGCTCATTTTAAGTTGTTGAAATTATCAGGAGTGCCATTAAGGTGTGATTGAGTGATGTACTGGGACCAGACATATTTTGGATGGAAATTTAAAAATAGATGTGATTTAAAAGAAAGGAAGAAGCAAAAAAGAAAGAAAGAAAAAAAAGAAAAACATAATTAGGAAATTAAATGTCTTTCATTTTTTGTTTTTCAAGAGAAGTAAAATTAGTAATTTATTAGTGAAATCAAATTATATGAGAACAGAATTGGTATTCTATAGATATGGTGGTAGTCGTAAACTGCTACGTTGAATAATGTATATTTGAACATTTATATATATATTCTTATTTTACTGACGAAAAGTTAAGAATTGAGACGACTGATTGCTGTTTTGAGATAAGGCCTACTCCACAAATGAATTATGTTCTTGATAGTATCATTGACAACTTTACACTTTGCTATAATGACGGAATAATAAGGTGCGTTCAATCTCTAAAAAGAACAACAATAAAACTGAATTTGTATCTTTTAGCGAGTGTGAATGAAAAAAATATTGTAGGATGCACAAATGGCTAGAGTTGGCTTTGGCTTGACGCTGGGGTTTGTCTAACGACAGAATTTGCGCTTTGCGGGTGCATAGCTTGGTCACGTGATTTCAAAGTATGTTCAATGCAAGAGAGATACCTTTGCTATCTGTGCTGCCTTTATGTGAGCGGAATGTACTTCTGCTTGTCATAGATTGAACGCACCTAATGTTTGAATGAGTTCAACTTTTACTTACAATGCATTTTTTTATGTTGATGTAAAATTATTGAGTCTTTGCTCTTTTTTAAAAAGTGTATTTTACCCAATTTTTTTAAAACAAAATTTTTTATTTTATAATGACGTATACGAGCAACAGTACATGTACTTTAAAAAAAATAAGACTTTCTGTGTTGCCATAAGAATCATAAGATGAGTATCATCCAAATTTCTCAGTATCAGCTATTGTTGTGCTGTTGCTATAAAAGTTCATAGTCATTGTAATTTAATCTTTGAGTTGAACATAATGCTTTGCCTTTTCTATTAGAAGAGGGGATATAATTAGGCTTATTTATGTGTTTGAAAGTTGATCCAGCAATTGTAATTTTCACTTCTACAGTTTTATAAACTTGCCGTTAGATGTCAATGTGATACCTAACATCCAATGAACCTTGGACGTTGAGCTTTTAAGCGTCCCATCAACTTTACAAAAAAAAAATGAAGAAAAAAAATACTAAATGTCATTTCTTTTTTTGGTTGACCCAACACCTTTTGTTGGCAAATTTGTTTAGAAAACAGATTTCGGTTTTTACTCTTAGATTTTTACAAGTTTTTACACTATTTGTACCAAGAAAAAAATAACCTCTTTGCCAATTTTGCATTTTATTCCATCCATGGTTGATTTTTTGCTTGTAAGCTTAGCGTAAAACTCGGTGTATTTCTTCAAATTTCAAAGACAAGAATCAAGTTAGAAATGCTGCTAATTTTGTACTCTTGAACTTTTCAACAAAAAATTATAAATAAATAAATAAATATTGAAGGAAAATGGCACCCATTTTGAACAGCATTGTAAAACCCATTAGAATCAGCATTTCATTCTAGCAATGCTTTTTTTTATGTACAGATAAATGTGATAGAATTATTCTATTGTATGTATGTACATACTAATATATATATATATATATACATAAATACATATATATATATATATATATGAGGCGTGAAAAGGGGCTTATAAAGACACCTAAGTACATTAGGCCTTGTATTTGCTTGAGTAATATTTTATTGTTAATAGAATTGCTACAGACATAATGAGAGATAAGTTGTGTTTAGTTAACAGAAAAGTTATGTTTTATTTCAACTACGATATATTAATAATAATTTCTGTACACATTTAATATTTTAATCGCAACCTGAGCTTCGTATTTCCCATCATGCACTTGAGCCCTGTTCTGTGATGCCACCAAATTTCACGATGGTTGTAGTCGATTAATTCGATTTGTACAAATTAAAACTGTCCTTAACACACAGCAGTCCATGTATGTGAAATGCACCAAATAAAAAGAATATCTCGTTTTCAAAAGTTGCTCTACTTTTATTTTTTTCGCCTAATATAAACTTTCAACCAGGGGTTATTCTCTTATTCTTATTCAACCCCCAATCCCCAGTATAATCAAAAAGATTATACAGAAAAAAAACGAATACTTGTCGCTTTAATTTTAAAGTTCAAAGCAACTTTGAACGTAAACTATGCAAAATGTATCTGTATCGAATTGTATTCATATTCAACAACGAGTTTAAACTGCAGGTTTTAATTGGTAACGCAACGCTTCTTCGAGTATGAATTTGATGGTGAAAAATCGATTCGGTTGGTTTCACATTTAGTTGGTTTTACTTTGTGAAGTTGATTGTCCTGAATGATTTCTTCAACGATAACACTTAAACGGCATCTCACGATGAGTCGAACTGAAAAGGCAGCACGGTTCCACCAGTCGGCGCCATCTAGGTCACCAAATGCGATCAACCAAACGTCTATAAAAGCAAAAACATTCAGATTAGAGCTAGATGAAAACTCGCAAAAATGACGGTAAGCACCATTTTAGGAAGGCTTTTTTTGTGAGGTTTACTTGGGTTTAGCCATCAATTTTCTTTTATGTTTGCAGAAAAGCATTTTATTGGTCGCTGTACTACTTCTTGCGATTGCAACAGTAACATGTAACCCATTTCCCGGTAGGATGTAAACCTGTGATACAATGCTTTAGATTGCTTTATACAGAAACGTAAATTGCTTGCAGGGCATGGTAGCCATGGACGTGTCCACATTTCCGTACACCGTGGTCCATCACACGGTCATGGACACCATTCTTTTGCACCGTTTTCTTATTACGTCAAGCAGCCCGAAGATGACAGTGGACACCATGGATACCACCATTGAAACTAGCATTCAGAGACCACCGTTTCTAGTTATGGCTAAACCTTAAAATTTTCTAACTTTAAAATATTTGAAATTCTATACAAAATGTACATAATTATCATAATAATGGTCGATTTATTATTGTGTTTTTAAATCGTATACATTTAATTGCTGTGTTTTAAAATTAAAAATTAAGGTCAAGCATGTCACGAAAGTTGTACCGTTTCTATCTGATTTACTTTCTTTATTCTTTCTTCATCCACATCGGTTTACTGCATAACTGCGTCATTATAGGGCAGTAAGCAAATGATCATGCAGTCACACGATCAATTCATATCACAAGACCACAATGTGCTTGATGGTTTCAAAACCAAAATAAATAATTTTGTACAAAAAATAAATCAGTTTCAACAAGAAGGCAGGAAGTGAACTAAAAGAATAGTTTAGCATCAAATAAAATAAAACATTTCATGGGGCTTCTTTAACTGTTACCGAAGTGTGAACCCGGCCCCTGAGCAAGTGCGGGCCCCAAGCCAATAGAGGACCTTGGGCAGTTTCCTCTTTAATAAATAAAATATGTTATTTAATTATATGCTTGTTATACTTGAACAGCTGTGGTCATAAAACTCTTCCCTGCCTAGCTTCAAACCCACATGCAGAATGAGCGTTTTCAGCTGTGTCTCACCAGAAGGTGCAAAAACTTATTGATTCTTTGTGACAGGTTGGTATTTAAATGATGTCATGGAAAAACGAAACATTATGGTTTTAGGTGGTTCTGTGACATCATTTGAATGGCAACTGGTCACAAATAATCAATGAATACTTTATACTTGTACTTGTTGAGATAATCTAGAGTTTTCATGTGTGTTTTATTAGGCCTAAAAGATGTTATTTTTGGAATGACATTCAGTAGCACGACACATGGAGAAACAAGTGATTTTCGCAGGACACATTGTGGACCCAAAGAGTGTTTAGACAAATGTTGGGAATAGATCAAACAGCCAAGGTCGCTAGACAAAATAGTGCACAATCAAACAAGGGTTCAGTGCCCACCCCAAAAAAAATACCGCCCAATGTGCATGGGGGGCGCCTCTGACACCTAACCCATAGAGGAATATATTCCCACTGTGGCCTATCCTAACCAATTTGGCACCCAAGCAACGCTTTCTCTACTTGTGCCCAGTGGCAGCCCTGGCCTGAAATAATACCCATTTTTACAATTTCGAATTTGGCCGTTGACACTGAAGGCAACTATAGTATGTTCCTTAGATGGTGTCATTTCCGGTTTCGGGATTTTTTAATGAGTAGGGCGTGGCTTCGCATTTTTAACATGCTCTTTTAGAAAAACTATTAGCCTTCAAATAATTGTAGACTTTGGTTGGAATCTCTTTGTTTAACAACATACATTTATTTTTTACAGTTTTTCGAAGAAAAAACATTTTTGCGTCGCAATTCCTTTAATAGTCGTACGAGGAAGTCAATGTTTGATTTTGTTTGACCTATTTTAATTGGGTTCCCAGATTCTATATTGAATGACACCAATAGCAGAATATCTACGCGAATGCGATAATATTTCGACTAACTTGTGAGTAATGGATCACACGTTTCGTTTCGTTTGCATTATTGCATGGATTATTTTTAATGTACATGCTGATGATTTGCTTAAAAAGAGGCCAAATTTTATTTTAATGGTTATGGATGACGTAAGTTTTAAATTTTAACCATTTAAATTATATTTTTTTTTAAATGTCTGCATTCCAGTTAGGTTGGGGTGACCTTGGAATTTTTGGAAACCCCAATCAAGACACACCACATATTGACCGAATGGCATCTGAAGGAATGGTTTTTACAGACTTTTATTCCGGGGCTCCATTATGCTCGCCTTGTGAGTGAATAGTGAATCAGCTATAAACTTTAATATCACTATCTTGCTGGGCTCTGGCAGGGAAAAACCTAATCTCATGCACAGATAATTCTGGCAATCATTCGGTTTTTCAACCAACCCCATCCAGCATATTGAATCGGGTCACAGACTTGGTTATGGCAACCAATAATCACCATAATCGCTCTGTTTTTGAAACCCCTTATTTACTAGATACCTAGATCTTTTTTTTATGAAAGTTATATTATTTATATTAAAGTTATTTGGATATCCAATGGCTTGCGTGTTATGTTGTTAACATTCAAAACCCATATTTCATTGTTTGCATTTCAGCTAGGGCAGCTCTGCTGACAGGCCGTTTGCCTATTCGAAATGGGTTTTACACGACGAATGCACACGCAAGGAACTGTAAATTATTTATGCTTCATATAGAATTAATGGTAAAAGGAAAACTTAACTTATTTCGTTATTTAAGCTTACACACCACAAGAAATTATTGGTGGAATTGCAAATGAAACACTAGTCAGTGAACTGTTGTCTAATCAGAAATACATTACTAAACTCATAGGGAAATGGTATTTATAAACTTCATATATAATATTTAAAACTAAATAATTATCATTTTATGAATTAGTTGAAATATTTATTATCATTACATAGTAATGGCTTTATAGTTTAAATTTTTGGGGAACTGGGTATTGATTTTTTTTTATTCCAAAAGGCATTTAGGACACCAACAACAATATTTACCCACTAACCATGGGTTTGGTGAATATTACGGTTCAACTAATTGCCATTTCGGGCCATATAACAACAAGGATACACCAAATATCCCATTTTTCAGAAATGGGAATATGATAGGAAGGTAATAAATAATTAAATACCTTAAAAGGTTAAGTAGTATTAAACTACGAGAGGATCTTAGGTACTATGAGGATTTTCCTATTACTCCAGAAGGTGAATCAAACATCACACAACTTTTGATTCATGTAAAAATAAAATGAGATTATTTATTTAGACATAGAGTATTTATTGTTTATAATCCTATAGGAAGCAATTAAATCCCTTCAAAACTTTTCCAAGACTTCTCAAAGTTTTTTCTTATATTGGGCTCCCGACAGTATGCATGGCCCTGTTTACGCTTCTAAACATTTCATTGGTAAAAGTCCAAAAGGAAGGTAAACAACTAATTTGTTCCAATTCATTGCATTCTATAGTCACCCGGTTATTAGGTATGGAGATGCTGTTCGAGAAGTTGATGACGGAATTGGCCAAATTATAAAAACGTTAAAAGCGACGGGTTTAGACAAAAATACGTTTGTCTTCTTTTTGTCAGATAATGGTGCAGCATTAGTTGATAAAGCAGATGGCAAGTATCGAAAACATAATTAGCATTTAAAAACACTAACACTAGTTTCTAGCTGGTAGTAACGGCCCTTTCCTGTGTGGAAAGCAAACAACTTTCGAAGGCGGAATGAGAGTCCCAGGAATTGCATGGTGGCCTTCCAAAATAAAACCAGGAGAAGTGACTTATCAAACAGCAACAGTCATGGATCTATTTTCAACAATTCTGGATTTTGCAAACACATCAGTCCCATCGAGCAAGATTTATGATGGTCACAGTCTGAAACAAACACTTTTGAATGGAAAGATTGAAGATAGGCGAGCAAATTTAGTAACAGACAAATATCAAGATAAAAAGTCCGCTGACAATGACAAGAGAGAAACAGCAGACTATTTAAAAAACAAACTGCAGTGTACTGTACAACTGGTAATAAACTGACCAGCAATCGGAGGTTCATTGGTCTAAACGTCGAATAAGTTATTTCTTTCAAGTTGGGTCAGGGTGGATTTTTTACCTTGATATTTCTTTGAACATTATTTCCTAGAATGGTGTATAAATGTACCCAATTGTTAGCATTTAAGACGTGAAATGAAGTTTATTTTTACTTTTTAGGCCAGTTTTCTTCTACCGAGGTAACGAATTATTTGCTGTTCGGTATGGCTTTTACAAGCTTCATTTATGGACTTGGACAAATTCTATCGAACAATTTCAAACAGTTAAGCCTTTTTTTGAAAAATATTCGTCAATTTTATTGTTTCATTACCATCAAAACTCAGGGGATTGATTTCTGTCCTGGTCAACAAGTTGAAAACATCACAACCCACGAGCAACTTAATCATACCGCAAATCCCATCATGTTCAACTTAGGCCGGGACCCATCGGAGCGATTTCAATTACCCCCTGAATCGTCAGAGTATCGGTCCAAATTGCCAATTTTTCTCCAGTTGGTCAGAGACCACAGAATGCACCTGGATCCTGGTATTCCGCAGCTAAATTGGTGCGATGCTGCAGTAATGGTTAGAATAAGATTAATCAGTTATTCGCATTGCTTTTCTAACTATCTTTGACAATTTTAGCATTGGCAACCACCAGGCTGCCAAGAGTTAAAACGATGTCTTCCAAAACCACCATCCAAGCCTTACAGATGCGACTGGCCTCACTAATACCATTATCAAAGAAATTTTATTATCATGCGAATTATTACAATAAAAATTCATATTGTAACATGATATTTTTTGAAAGCGTGAAATTATTTTTCAGGTACAAAATCTACAACATTAATTACATCAACGCATTTTATCCCAACGCCAAACCGACCCATCGTCACAAACACACAACAAAATATTCCCATCGCGACTCAGACTTGTTTGGCGGATTGCAGAAACGCATTTCGGATGCGTCAGCACCGTGCATCGCGCATTGGTGGGATCTTCCACGTCTAAATCCCAGACGAACGTCTTCCCCACTTGGTTTCCAAGCGCCATTATTTTCTGCCAAAAGTCAATAGAAAATCTCATAAACCAAATCTCGCACTCCTTATAATCAAATCGGTGCAAAACAGTAACGTTAGTGTCATTATATTTCACTTCAGTCTGGTCCAACTTGCCAGGCTTCCAACACACGATGCTGTTTTCGCACGATTTCGACAAAACAAAGTTGCCCAGCCACCGGACACAGTCCACATAATTTCGATGAATATCGCGAGTAGAAAACTCTGGAAAATGTTCCTTCACAGATTGAAACGGACGATTGGTTTTGGTCGGATTAAAAGTATACGAGTCTTGAACCGCCTTTTTGTACTTCTCCGTGTCGACCCGCCACATCTTCAACGAATGATCCATTCCGCATGACATAATCTTCTCACCCATCAAATCAAAATCAGCACTCAGCACTTCATCCCGGTGACCATCAACTCCGCCAAAAATTGCGATGCATTGGTCGGTTTTAATATTCCACAATCTCAACGCGTGGTCCTTACTAACGGATAACAACAAATTCGGATCCATGGGATGAAATTTTAATTCATTAATTGCATTTCCGTGACCGATATAATGCTTAATGCAAGAAACAGTGAGCGGGTTGATAATTCGAATGACTCCACGCGACCCGGCACAAGCTAACAACGGCTGACCGGTTTGATCCTCGTACGTCCATGCGCATGTGTAGAAATTCTCGTCCGAATCGGGATCGGCGTACGCTTGCAGCAGCTTCAATCCCCCTTTGTCCGTGCACTCGTAAATGGCGATTCTGTTGCTCCCTACGGTCGCGAAAGAAGCTGGCACATCGTCTTTCAAGTGATGATTAAATTGAACTCCGAACAGCGGTTGGCCGTGGTCTTCTTTCACGTACGATGAGCAACGATACGACAATTTACAATTTTTATATCGGCCTCTTCCTCTGCCCCTTTTTCGACCACGGCACGTCGGAGTTTCACTTCTAGAGTTGTTCTCACTGGTCGGTGCTTCGCTACCCGCGCTCGAAGATTCGTCGCCGGAGTCTTCTGTGTGTGTAGATTGGTCCGAATTTTGCGAGATTACTTTTAACTTTTTGGTTGGAATGTGGTGATTGAACCCATCCTCGGTATCGGACATGGTTCCTTGATTTTTATGATCGATTTTCGGGCCGATTCAATCTCAACCTCCTTAAACCGTCTTAAAAACTTGGCTTTGTTTGGCGCTCTTATCTCCAAGCCAGCAGCCGGCGCCAACCAAAACTTCCGGTGC
Source organism: Strigamia transsilvanica (assembly GCA_034701245.1). Classification (NCBI taxonomy): domain Eukaryota; kingdom Metazoa; phylum Arthropoda; class Chilopoda; order Geophilomorpha; family Linotaeniidae; genus Strigamia; species Strigamia transsilvanica. The sequence continues at coordinate 7,003 of JAQIXU010000060.1, read as the reverse complement.
GGGTAAAACTAAGACGTGAATCGAAAGCTATTTTTATTTGCTGGCGGTAGATGGCAATACTCGAGCTATAGGACTGACTAAACTCGCCTAGTAATAATGCTTGCAAGACTAGTAATAAGGTGTTTGTTTAATTGACATGTGTTTTCTGGTTTTAGGCACGAAAATGAGTGAAAAAGAGGACCAAGAAAGCGTTGAGAAAACCGTAAGTTCAAGTGCATTGCCGTCAATTACTGACCGCGAAAAGGAGCTGGCCCAAACGAGTTATGGGGAATTCATGAAAGGAAATTACGACAGTTGTTTGCAAACATTAAATCAATTATCGTCCACAAGACCGTCCGATTCGAAGGTTACCATGAATAAGAGCGTCACCAAATTTTACATATCTGCTTGCACCAAAGTCGACGAATTTAGAGAGAGTATGGCACAAATTCGTAGCCAAGTACGATCACATTTCTATAGGAATCTGTAGAAATGGTTTCATTTTACGTTTAATTTTCGCTTTTGTTTTTAGAGTCACGGCAATTCGAGAGAAAACGATGACTTGGATGATGTTGATCATTGTGTTGTTAAATATAATCAAGCGCTTTTACTGTACCATTCTCGTAAATACCATGCAGCTATTCCAGTTTTAGATAAAGTATTCCAGTTTATTGAGCCAATCGGTAAGTTCTATTTGAATTAATTAGTTTGTCCAAATTAAAAAATAGTAATAGTTTGGTTATCATTTTTTTCCAGAAGAAAACTTAGCGAAGAAAGTTTGTTTTCTCTTGTTTGAATTATATCTTTCAACTTTCCAGGTAAAATTGTTAACGAAAAAAAATATATTTACTATATTAAATCAAGTGTCGTTGCAGACAGAAAAAGCGTTAAATTTAATTGGGTACATGGAAGCGACATATGGAAATCAAAATTTAAATGACAGCAAAACTCAGACAGCCGACACGAAGGAAAGAGAAAAGAATTTTAAAGATAACGATAATAATGGAGACGAGAATGGAACTGAATCTTACAAATTAAAACTGCAACAAGTAAACGAAACATTTAAATCCAACATTAAAATTTACATATTTTTGCTTACATCTTTCAGTACAAGACACGCCTGTACCTCATGCTCAAGTCAATGAAAGCTTGCAAACGTGAAATTAAAAGTTTGATGAATTCGTACGGAGTGGTAAGTGTTGCGCGGTTAAGTAATTTTCAATCGTAGAGACTTAATTAGTGGGATTGAATAAACGCTCGGGAACAGGACCCACTAAACTTAATGCCTTATTCATTTAATTGTAGACATTGTCAACCATCTATTTGAAAAGTAATTTGGAATATCTTCGTGGGAATTATCGAAAAGCATTAAAACTGCTCAATTCCGCGCCTCAACCGACACAATCGTCATTTGACTCTGGCGAAAGTCTTTCTATAATGTTTTGTAATAATATTGGATGCATTCATTTTTACATGGGAAAGTCAAATTTGGGATCGTATTACTTCCATCAAGCACTGCAAGAAAACGAGAAAGTCTTAGAACATATAAATAAACCTGGTGATGGTGAGGAATAATTTTTGTGTTAGATTCTATAGATAAAAGTCATTTGTTAAAATGATATTTTTTTTCAGCAAGAGAGAGATCTTGTTTATATTCGTACGGAGCGAGTCGCCATTATGAAATACTTTACAATTTGGGTATTCAGTTGTTGCACGCTCACAAACCTCTTCAGGCATTCGATTGTCTCATGGAAGCTATTCGTGTTTATCCTGGAAATATTCGCTTGTGGTTGCGTTTGGCTGAGTGTTGCATTATGGAAAATAAACCTGTAATTTGATTTTTGGTGGAAATGCGAATATATTTATTAATTTTTTATTTTTATTTCTAAAAGAACAACGCTGATGACTTTCAATTGACCGACCGTCAAAAGGATATCGTGCAGGGTTTAGTCGGAACTGGTTTTCACCGGAAAATTATCTTAGCTCCATCAATTTCAAAGCAGAATGGAATGTAAAAAATAAAATAATTTTTAATCATAAAATTCACACTAAAAAATTTTTTCCTTAGGTCAGAAAATCAATCGGCGGCTATGCCTATGCCAACTTTAGAATTCGCTTCTTTATGTTTGAAAAACGCATTAATTTTACACCAAAATGACAGCCAAACAAACTCGAATTTATCGACATCAATAGGCTCCGATGACATGTCGGAGACGAGCACATTACCTCACGATGGTAGCCAATATATCTCCGGTTTGCCCGGAAATCCAATTCGAGGGATTGAAGTTACCAATCTAAGGTTGAATATTTTATTTTGTATCGACCATTTAATTAGCCATAACGTGTTATTTAATTACAGGTCATCCATCTTAGTTGCTAGTAGTTACGTGAGCCTTTGTTTGCGCGATACAGTTATGGGTTTACATTACGCACAGACCCTTTTAGCATTACCGAAAATTTGTGGAATTCATAAGTACTCATTTAATATTAATTAAAATATTTTGTGCGTTAAATTTGGATCTACGTTGCTCTCATTTCAGACTACTGGGTCATTTATATGCAGCGGAAGCATTAATTCTTTTAGATCGAATTTCAGAAGCTCTTGATCACTTGAATCCTGATCACATTAAGGATGTTCCTCTAACACTCCTTTTAAGTGAAAAAGAAGAAAAGGAGAAGCCTCAGACGCAGCAAGAAGTTATTAACTTACAAAGTAATTTTCTTTTTTAACACAAAATACGCAATATTGAAATTGTAAAATAATATTTTTTTTGGTTTTTAGATTGGTACCCCAACAGCCAAACAGCCGCGCGGAATATTATGCATTATAACATGACGGTGGCTTACGCCCTACGAGGAGAATACGAAAAAGCGAGTGAAACTCTTAAGAAAGTGATGGGAGTAGGGGTTATTGGCAACACTCGACAACAGAACTCTGATGTACCTGTTCAAGCGGTTTTGCTCGCGTTGTACATTCATTTGCAACAAGGTGAATTTAAATTTGTTACTTCTTATTAATTATACTTACTCATGTTTTCGTGTTGTTTTATTTTTTTAATAGGTCACACAGATATGACTAAAAACTTGATTAAACAGTATATACCAGAGTTGCGATAACTGTGTAGTGTTGAGTAAAATATGAATAAAGCTGAAGAGAATTTTCATTTTTATTTTATTTGCGTAAATTAATTTATATAAGAATTTATTTGACTGAAGTGTCGCCGTCTAGTGCCACAAATAGCAAAATAAAACAAACATGGCGGTGTGTGTGGCTGTTGTGGGCAAAGATGTGAGTTTGATGTTGAAATGTTGATGTGTGGGATTAAGTTTCGTGTTTACTTTGTATTAGAATTCGCCACTTTTTATTAAAAGCATCCCAACTCAAGATGAACGCCGATTTCATTACACCGTGCACACATCGCTGGATGTCGTTGAAGAAAAAGTGTCGGCTATTGGTAAATCTGCAGCAGATTTACGGGAATTATACTTGGGTTTGCTGTACCCAACGGAAGATTTTAAAGTGTAATAAGTGTGACATATAATATCTATTTATTTAATTGTGTACTTGTGATTTTAGATATGGCTACGCAACAAATACAAAATGCAAATTCGTTGTCATAGTTGAATCCAAAACAAGTTTACGTGACAACGAAATTCGAACGGTGAATTCAAATCAAATATTAATTTAAAAATCGAATATCACAAACAATGTGTTTTGTAGATGTTTAAAAAATTACACAGTGCTTACACCGATACGCTATGTAATCCATTTTACATTCCTGGTGACGATATAGTTTCAAAGTAAGAAGCAGAAAATGTCATAAATATTTTTATTCTGAATCTTTAAATATTTTTCCAGGTCTTTTTCGATCGTTGTAGATAGTATGTTAAAAACCGAAGAGAAATTATAAAATGGTGATATAAATTTCTGTTAACTTATTTAAAATAAGACTAAAAATAATGGCATGTCTTTGTGTGAAGTGCAAAATAAATTTATTACGTAAACATTTGTTAAGCTTCTTGTTGTAAGAAACCAACGACGTTAATAATTTACACAGTACAAAAGCACCGTTGCTTTAAATACTCTTTTTTTTCTCTGCTAAAATTTTTCCTTTACTCCTAATCCGTCTTCGGCGAAAAAAAAGTTGCCCCTTGACTCGGAAGAACTGATGGAACTGGGCTGGCGAGGGAGCAGGTTTGATTAGGCCCCAAGCGGCTAAATATTTGATCGAAAATGTTGTTCCTCCTAACGTGACTGTGTATCGAGCAGGAGTAGCTATTTTATATAATGCGTAGGCGATTGCGAAGTACCCTGCTCCAGAATTTTCCATTTTATTCAGTATTGCTTCACCCGCTCCGAGTACTTTTAATATTGCAACAACATCAACACCGCTACAAACAAGAATAAATTGTTAACTAAACGTCACACTTGTACAATTGCAATTTTACCTTCTAGCCATGTAATAGAATACTCCAAACCATACAGCTGATGTAACCAAATGGACTGGTACCAAAACGTACCAATAATCTCTAAACATTCTTTTATAACGCTCCCACAATGTCATTTTTGCTATTTCTTTGGCCGAGGGTGGTGGCGGTGGAGGCGGCGGCGGTGGAGGTGTTGGTCCCGATGTCATGTTGAACGTGAAAGGATCTTTTACTGGTTGTTGCTCTTCCTTTCTACTTGAATTAAATTGCAGTCTGTCAAAAAACAGATTGCGCACTGATTTCGTTGAGGAGCCGACCGTCGGATTTGGTGTTGCGCTATAAGCTATAAAATATAAGAAATAACCATAGAATTCGTTACGCTATATTTTTCTAGGCTAATTTAGAACACTCACCTTTGCATTGATCCCACCTGTGTTTAGAGATAACATTGTGATGAGATTCTTTATCAATAACGCAGGAGACGGAGAATCGTCCTAAAAAGTTATTGCGTCGAAATTTCATAACTGCAAAACCGCTGTTTATCCGAGTCAATCGTAAGTGTGAAAACATGTTTAGGAGTTGTTTTAATTGTTACTTGTCTATTAATTTGAATAGAACCGAGATAAAAAAATAATACTTCAGCAACGATAGCATGCTGCCGTTAAGGTGATCGCCATTTTCTGGGGTGACTGATGCAATTCCGATACGAGTGATTTTATTCGATTGTGGAGTTACAAATTTCGGGTCTTACCGATAAACAAATTGCTTTAGAATTGCTATTATTACGAGAAAGGAAGAAAATTATATTTTAATCATTTCAATTTGTAATTTTAATACTGAAGTTTGAGATTGCGAGTTAAGAGCAATGTACAATTATCGATATAATAATAAAAAGTTTTCCGATACGATATTTCGATAGTTTTAATATGGCAGCCACATCTGTATCGACGTATTTCTCAAAAGTGGCTACGGGAAAGCACGTGGCAAAATGTAACCTCTGTTTGAAGGAAATCAAAACAAGCGGCAACACCAGCAACCAAAGGTATCATTTGCAGCGGTATCATCCAAAAGAATTTCTGTCGAGCCTCTCAAAACAAAGTGAAACTTTAAGTCCAACTTTGGATGACCATTTGTATGTTGCAGCACGGACCCAGTCCGTGGATGATACAGGTATATTTTGGTTTTCGTTTTCAAGTTTCAACATTTTTTTTTAGTGAATTTCAGTTTTCTTTCCATCCCAATTATTTGTCAATTTGTCGGATGAAAACTCTTCCGAGATTTTAGTTCACTCTTTTTTAGTAGATGGGGGGGAAAATGCACATAATGTTTGTTCTCTAATGGATTTATGTTTATCAAAATAAACTATATCGCTTCGTTATGTTATCTCGTAGACTAATTAAGCTTTCCAGGTTATCTTCTCTCGATAGGGCTGATGTTTTCGATGTTTTTGAAGCGACTGATTTTAGCTCCAGCTATGCAGACTGTAAACATTAAATTTACTTGGTTTTTAATGTTTTGAAAAATAAAGTGAAAATGAGTTGAGAACTAATGATTTATTTAACTATTTTAAAACAATAGTAATAGTAATAATAAAGTACATTTTAGGTGTCACTGTGCGATACAGTCAGTTCTGAGTTCTGACCAATGAGAGTTAGTCCTGGTTGAAAGCGAATGATTTATATTTGTGTATATTTAAAAAAAAAATTGTATTGACTTTCATCCAATTTTTTGTATGTTAATAAACCTCGCCATTTTATTTTTACTATCCAAAATAGTGAGATAATATCGATATTTAAAAAAATTATCGAATAAAATATCGTGTTTAGCGCCGCCTACAGTGAGAATTCTGGTATCGTTACATCGATTACAAATGGCGACTCTTCCAGCGAAACGATATCGGAAAAGAAGTAATGTATGGACTGTTTTCACGAAAGCATCGATAAATGCTGCAGTTTGTAATCTTTGTCAGAAGGAAGTGAGAACTTGTGGGAACACAAGTAATCTACTAAGTCATATTAAACGTAACCATAATGATGTTTTGCCCGAAATTCTTGTCGGTGACATTAGTAAGTCATGTTTTTCGTAGATATTCGGTTTTATTTGAACTTTACTCGAATTTTTTTTTGTATAATCGAAATAATGAGTGAAAAGTAATTAGCCAGGAGTCGATTTGTTGTTACGCTAAACAAAATGAATCGATTTTTCGAGCTTTCATTCTGCTTTTTTCGTTTTTGTTTTCCTAGAATAACCGAATCAAAATCCAAATTGACTTGATATTGATAATCGATTTTTCCGTAGCGAGCGATGCATTGGACAACGCAGTGCGGGAAATTCAACTGGAGCCTGAAATTACGATAGAAGAAAATAATATAAACGACAAACCTACCGATACCCAACAAACAACGAAACCAAATCCAACACCGAAAAAGAAATCTGATTATAATTTTGTAAGTGTTTATTGAATAAAATAATCGAAGTTTATTTTTAACAAAGTTTTTTTATTTTTTTATTTTATTTTTTTATTTTACTTACTTTTATTATTTTTTTTATTCGTTTTAATTTACTTTTTAGGCAAAAACAGTTCGATCAAAAAATT
>JAQIXU010000059.1:0-79019 GCA_034701245.1 Strigamia transsilvanica | reverse complement strand
TCCAACGGCAAATATGACGCTCCTAACTTCAGGATCGCAAAAAGAAGAACTATCAAATCATCGCTTGGTGGAAGAAAGACTCCAATTATGTTAGACGGTTTGTTATCTTCAGAGTTGTTGTTGTTGTTGTTGTTGAGATGATATAATAATAATCGAGCCAATTTGTTTGCTTGATGATTTAGTTGTTCGAAAGTAACCGAATTATGTTTGAATGTTAGAGCCTCTCTGTGCGCTACTTCAGGATGTGTGTAAAGGTAATCCTCGAATAAACGATGCAGAAGATATGATGGTTCAAATGTTTCTTGATTGGGACCGTAGAGGATACTGTGCGACTCCATGGCGTCTAATGCGAAACATTACATGTTGATTTGGGCTTAAATACGTACAATTCCCGCTTTAAAATGTGTTTCCCAATTTTCAGTTACAGTAATTGTACGTCATTTCAGGCGAGCTGGCTCACCTTGAGGATGTTGCTTTTTTTCACATTCACCTAATGGCAACGTCACAAGTATTCAGCTTAATTTTTTTTAAAAAAATACTTTATCATTACCAAGATAAAAAATTCTTCACCGTCACGATAAAAAAAAATCTATGTTTTATTGTTGGATAATTGCTGCCGTTTATTAATTTTTTCATAAGAATCGTTAAAATATGAGGAAAAATATTGGACAAAACAGTTTGCTCATATACATCCTGTTAATTAAAAAGAAGGAAATTCCCGACACGCCCCCACTCAAATTCGCACTTCAGAGAAATCTGACGACTAGAATTTTTTGTTGCAACTTTTTTTTAATGCTGTAATTGCTGCTAGACGTCCTGGAGCACCTGTTACACCACCTCCAGGATGACTTCCACTGCCGCAAAGAAATAATCCTTTGATTGGTGTGTTGGGTGCCTGCACGAGTGACGTAGGTCTGTTGATGTATAATTGATCCAAACTTAACGCTCCGTGAAATATATTCTATATCAAAGGAAGTAACAAAGAGTGAAATAAATAATAAACTGTGAATTCTGTTTTTCTTTTCTATTTACTCCGCCAGTAAGACCAAAAATGTCTTCAAGGTCAGGTGGAGTTAGAATTTCGTAACCAATAATCAAATTTCGGAATGACGGTGCATATCTTTCAATCGAGTTAATTACTGAAAGAAATTCGATTGCGTGTTGAAGCCACAATTGAATAAATTTGTCACATATTTTTTTAACTTTAACCTATATCAAAATATTTCTTTTTCATATCTGCGTCCCATTTTTGGCCTCCAGAAAGATGGTAAGGTGTAAACTGGGAGAAAATAAGAGCAACGTGACTTCCTGGTGGGGCTAAAGTATTGTCCAACGTTGATGGGATCAATAATTCAATCATCGGTCTAAAATGACAACAAAAAAAAGTTTGTAATTGTGTACAATTTTACCTTAAAACGTATTGCACCTTTCAGGTAACTTTCCTTGCTTAGCAGAAAGATAAGCGTTTTCTAACATGTCCATATTTTCACAATTAATATGAATTGAAGCCTGGTGATGTTGCATTGGCAAACTGGAATGCGGGGCAACTGTAAAGTTTGGCAGTCCGTTTAGTGCAACTATTAAATGAAAATGTATGGTCAAAATACTGGTATTTATATTAAATCTAATTATTTCGATTTACTGTTGATTTTTGTAACTGATGACTCGTAATCGAGTCGAGAAATTTCACGTTTATAATCAGCGGGTAATAGTCCATCGTCCAATAGACCTAAAAAGGTTATTTGTGGAGTGGCGTTAGACAGCACCAGAGGAGTGTTTATTTCCATTCCATCCGCCAACACGACTCCATTTGTTTGATTATTACGAACTTTGATGTTCTTCACCTCCTTTTTTAAAAAAAAATAAAATAAAAATTATTATAATTATCAACAACAGGTTCTGAAAGTATTTACTTTTTCTGTGAAAATCTCCACCCCTAAAGCTGTAGCTGCAGAAGCTATTGCTTGGGACACGGCACCCATTCCACCTTGTACGTATCCCCAAGCTCCATTTACGCCTCCGACACTTCCAGTTACGTGATGCAATAACAAATAGCCGCTTCCGGGACTCATCGGGCTTTGCATTGTGCCAATAACTCCATCAGTGGCCAAAGTAGCTTTGAGGCAATCAGTTTCAAATCGTTTATTTAGAATTTTATGGGTCGAAGAGAATAGAAGTTCCATTAGAAATGGAAAATCTTTGCCAATATTCTTAGTAATATGTCGTAAAGGTTTCAAAGTTGGAAGTGCCTTTAACCGTTGCAGCCAATTGCCGTTAATTAAAGCTGAAACATCTGGTGGAAGATGGTCGAAAAGTGGATTTATGCCGTTGATGACGTTGGTTAATGATTTGTCGTATTCAATGTAAGCCTGAAAATTTGATTAAATAGCAAATTATTTTTGTTTTATTTTTCATTGTGCACCTGAACATCCTTCTTTGAAAATCGTCCAATTTCTTTGAGTTTGTCTTCATTGTTCAAATAAAGAGAAAGTGATTTCGGTTGGTTTGATTTCCATTCTGATAAAGGTGTAAAGGAATTTGGATTTCTAGGAAATACTTTTACACCATATTCCTGTATAAATAAATAATAATAATTGCTTTAATAAATCTAAAAATTAGAGTAGACTCAAAATTACTTCTAGTTTTAGTTCTTTGAAAATAATTGGACGAAATAAACTGAAAACATAAGATGCTCTGGAAAATTTGAATTCAGGAATGATTTCTTCAGTGACAGCTGCACCACCAACTACATGTCTTCTCTCCAAAACGCATGCTTTCAGTCCAGCTCTTTGCAAGTAAGCCGCCTGTTTTAATTTTTATTTTATTTATTATCAGATCAACAGTGCAATTTTCAACTTATTTACTCACCGCAACTAATCCATTGTGCCCGCCGCCGATAACTACAGCATCGTACGATGATTTTGGCTTAGTTGTTTCTGTGCGAAAAAGTCTTACGTGGTGCAGTACGAACTTCTGTCGTTTGCTTAACTTTCGCACAAACATTTAGAAATTTACGCAACCGTACAAATTCAAATTAGTACATTATTTGTTGTAATTTACAGCATTTCACATATTTATCGTCTGTATTTGCTAAAATTACTATAGGTGTAACCTTTGAGCTGCCACTATCATATCAGCAGTTTCCGTTGTCATTATCGCGCAAATATGAATATCACATGTTCAAAGTCGTCCACACAAAACAATATCTACCACATCGTCTGCAAGCAACTACATGAGGATTATGTATAGAGTCTTTATTAAGTCTGAATGACTACAGGAGAAGTGTAACAACCCTGGTGCACTCGTTACAAATTAGTGCGCCCTCGCCCCCCTCTGTTTATAAATTCAGAAATGGGAAAATAATCAGTAAATACAGTCAATAAAGCATAACACGATCGTGTTAAGCCGTGCTCCTAAACAAACAAATTGACATGTTCACAAATCACAAGAACTTCGTATTGAGCTGTGTTTGCGAAATTGGGAAATAAATAAATTTAAAAAATCAAGAAATTTTAGGAAAAAACGAAACGCACGTAAAGACCGTGAATTTTTTGGATATCTTATGTTACCATGAAGATCCTGCGCATTGAAGAGAGGTAATGCGGTAATGCTACCTCAATTGTAGAAAATGTCTGGCCGGGTAGCCCTGCAGCACCTGTGTTTTTGAGCACGCTAAACACCCATGGACTCCAATGAGAAATCAAGAGTGGCACTTCTTTTTAATTAAAAAAAATATTACTTTTAAAAAATGTATGTTATTTTGTATTCGATTTATTTATTTATTTTAAATTTTATATTTTTTACGTGTTACATCTTATGATATTTTTTATGCTGTGATTTAATCATACTGTTATTCGTTAGTACCGGTAGTATTGATATGTGATATGAATAAAGCTTTCCAGACAGAATTGTTTTTGTAGTGCTGAATACGAATGTGTCGACAGTTTGGCACTATCTACTACTGTTATCGTTTTATCTGAATATCAAAACACGACAGCTGGTTTAACGTAGAGTTAATTTAATACTCAAAAAATACATCTCACAAGTATGAGGTGTGAAGATGAAACCACAGACTTGAAAGATGAAAATTATTTAGTTATGCTGCTTAATAAGTGAGCACGACAACTTCACAAGCACCGTTTAAAATGTTTATTGGATTAGACTGGACAGCAAGGAACGAAAATGTATAAGTTAACTCAAATTGCAAAATACAGTTAATTATCGAAGAAATAGAATCAGCAGACGACCAATTATGCAGTAATTGAAAGTAACTTAAAACACCTTTATTACTGTAAATGAAAATTACCGCACTAAAAAAAAGTAATAAAACATAAATAAACATACACATCTTTAAAAGCTCTAACCACGACCGGAAGTGTCTCAATCAAGAAACATTCGCTAGCTGTTTGATTCCAGGAGAATATAATCGATTGGTGGTCGCTTCAATCCGTTCAGACTTTAAATTTAGTTTACAAATAGCATGTTTGTTTTAAGTTTAATCACTTCAAATTCTTAGAAGAATAATTAATTGAATATAGTCTACGATTCCGAATTACGATAGTCTCGAATAGCGCGATTTAACACGATCGGTTAAGTTGGTCTGTCATTGGGAGGCTCTCTATACTGAGTCGTTTCTTGTTCCTGGTTTTTGGGTCTTTTCCTATGCTTTACCCGCCGATATCATGGCTGAACCGGGTCCCGACCCACAATTAAATGCTGAACATGAACATTTGTTGTATGAATTAGAATCTTCTGACAGCAGTAGTGTTGGAGTTGTTATTAGGTATTTATTTCATGCTCTAACTAATTAATTAAGGTTTGTGTTTGGCGTAATGCTCCGGACAGGCAATCTGTCTTTGGGGTCACGACCGCGCTGACAATCAAAATAAAAACACCTAGACCTGGTCTGTGCTCAGTTAGAATATTTACATTTATTAGACTGTTTAAAAATTGTAAACTTGTGTTAATAATTAATCTTTTTTTGTCATGTAACAGGAGGATTTACGATGGCGATGAACTTGAGAAGTTCATGGATAGACTTGATGCAAGAATCAAAACTCACGACCGAGACATCGAACGAATGTGTAATTTTCATTATGAGGGTTTCATCGAATCCATTCGAGAGTTGCTTCAAGTCAAGAACCAAGCTCAAAAATTAAAGGTTAATTTAAATTTAAAAAAATAAAAAAGTGGGGATGGTTTGAGTGATAGGTATTTGATGTTTCAGAATGAAATTTCACAAACTGATATCGATTTACAAGACTCGGCCTCTAAATTGGTCGGTACCGGTGAAGAATTAGCGAGGTTACGTAGAAGACAAAGCAATATCGCTGCAGCAATAGATAGCATATCAATATGTTTACCAGTGCTTCAAACGTACGCTACACTTGAAAATCAAGTGAGAGAAAAAAGGTGCTTGCGATTGTTTTTATTATAATTCGTTTTTGTGTATTGAAAATTTTAAAATTTTGCAGATATTATTCGGCACTTAAAACTTTAGAACAGCTAGAACATACCCATTTACCTTTGGTAGCCAATTACCGATTTTTCCAGCAGATGCGTAGTAAAATTCCACTTCTTTATCAAAATATCAAAGATAATTCACTGTCGGATTTAAGTGCTTTCTTAGAGAATGTGAGACAGAAATCTTCAGAGATCGGATCCAAAGCAATGGGACAAGTTAGTTGCCGGTTATTATTTTTATTTTGTATTAAGGTAAAAGGAAATTGCTTTAAAACAGGTAGCGGAACAAAATAATATGGATTTAACCGAAATACCAAAGCTAACTTCCACCAGTGATGTTACGAGTAACAATAATTTGCATTCTAAAGCGGAAATGAGTCCTCAAGATGTAGTTGAATTTTCTCCAGTGTACAGATGCTTACATATTCATTCTGTGCTTGTAAGTAATCAGTAATTTTTTTTAAAACCTTTCGTTTTACGGACTAATTTGATTATTTCCATTTTAGGGTTTTCGAGAGTCGTTCGAAACAAACTATCAAGACAAAAGAAGAGTACAAGCAGAGTTGGCCCACGATCCTCCACCAAATATGGTAATTTTACATTTTAAAGTGGATTACGCCTCGAGAAAAGATAAAATGAAAGAATAACGGTACTTTATTTGAATTTTTAGAGAGATAGTATCGGCAAATACTGGGATTATTTGTGTGGTATAGTTGGGTGAGTTTGTTTTTTCAATTGATATTTTTGTTAGATTGTATGTTTATTAGGAATTTTCTTATTGCAGATTTTTTGTTGTTGAAGAACATATTTTGAATACAGCAGACGGACTTGTAAATAGAAATTATTTGAATGATGTGTGGGAAAAGACAGTTTCAAAAATTAATGCTGCTATTAGAAAGGAAGCGGTAAGGAAAAACAAAATGAGAAGTTTTTATGTTTGGTTTTGGTTTTTATTTTTATTTTTATAATATTTTAGGCTTTTTGCAAAGATGATGAATTCATAATTATAATTATACATATTGTAATATTGTTCAGTCTTACCATGCAGGTAAATTAATAATTCTTTGTTTGTTAAAGTTTATCGATTTCTAATTATAATTTTGTTTTAATTTAGGGTTACGGTTATTCAGTTCAGAAATTATCATACTTAGTTCCGGAGCTACGAGACCAGTATATGGACATTTTAATGCAGAAATGGCATGTCATATTTCAAAACATATTCGAACATGATTCGTATTCAGCAATAGTGATCGAAAACGAAGATGAGATGAAAACCGATGAGTATTTAATTTTGGAGATTTTTCCGTACGAGAGTTTAATTAAAAATGTAAGTTGCTATCCAAGTAGCACAAATTCCGGTTTTTGGACGTTTATAAAAGACTGTTTTCAGGGATAATTTATGATGAAAATAAGTTTTTCAAATGATGTAAATAAATAAGTAAAACACCGTTTATTCTGGTTTTGAGGTTAGACTAAACAGTAATCAAAGCCACAAGACGCTTAAAGCTGTGTACAAATATCTTTAAAAACAAAATAGCGTCTTTTATTCTAATTTGTGCTGCTTGAGTCGAACAAACATCAAAAGTTGTTATTATATTTAATTATTTTTATTTTTCAGTCTTTATTTCCAAAATGTTTTTCATTTTCTTACATGGTTCCTAAAGTGTACGATCAAATAATTAAATACATTGAGACCTGTCACAGATTCTGTGTTGATCTGCAATTAAGTACGGTAGAGATCACCGAGATGTTGAGAAAATCAACAAATTTGCTGTTGACAACCACATTGAGCACGTGTCTATCAAATATAATTAAAGAATCCAAAGTTGGGCTTCCACAAGTAAGAAATATGGTTTTATTATTAAATAAAATACATTTGCTTTATTTTTGCTCACTTTTAAAGCTAATACAGTTGATGACAAATATTACTTGCCTGGAGAAATCTTGCATACATTTGGAACAAGTTATTTCTCGAATTTCTGGGTAGAACAACAAATAACTGATGTATAAACACAATTTGGTTATCTATTTTATTTGTTTTTAATTTCAGATCAAATGTCTCGAGCTCAAATATAAGCAACATTCAAGGACAAGTTGTGTTTAAAAAAGCAAGGAACGAAGTTGAAGATCAAATTATTAATCAATTAAAAGTTAAAATTAATGGTTTTCTAAGTTTAGGTATCGGCAGAATTTTTATTGTGCGAAAATATCAATTGTGTATATTTGTTTACTTTTTTTTTAGCGGATTACATCTGGATGCTTCCTGAACTTCCAGTGGAAAATGATAAAATTCAGGGAAAAGCGAGCGATTTTATCGTCGATTTAATTTCATTTTTGAAAAATTTTTTGGTTTCTATCCCCGACCCACCCGTAAGTTGAAATTATCATTCAAAAGAAACTTGCCAAAAATAATTCTTTTTCTTGCAGATAAAAATAGTGGAAACTGCTTGCATGACCGCTTGCATGTACATTTCTCAACAGTTGATGAAATTTCTAACAGACGACAAAAGTGTGAAACAAATATCAAAAGGAGCTCTGCAACAACTCAGTTTGGACGTAGAGCATTGCGAAGGTAAATTTCGAACGATTAAGGAATTGATTTTCGTAAATTAAACGCACTTTCAATCGTAATAGCTTTTGCTTCGGAGCCGATCAACGGTCTAGAACAGGAAACACTTCTGATGTATTTTTCTGACCTTCGCCAGATTATAAATCTGTTTATCGAATTGGATTGGTCGGTCTATTTCCGTGATTACGGAAAACCAAAGAGCAAATACTTAAGAGTGACAGCGGACACGGCAATAACTTTGCTTGAGAAGTAAAATTGTTCATATCACGAGCTGTACGGAGAATTAAAGTTAACATTTCATTTTTAGGTATCGCGATGCTGAAACGAAAAATGTTATGTCCGTGTTTGTTAAAAAAGAAAGAGAAAAGAAGAAATTTTTAGACGTAGTTTTAAAACAATTGAGAACTCTGACCGCTAATGGAAGTTTTACTTAATGATGCTTACGCGCGATTAAATCAATGTAAATACTAACTACTAAATACTAAAAAGTGGGAGTTAATTGGGTGATGCATTGACCAGTGAATGGTTCAGTCTTTATTTTGCCAATTGTATCTATAGTTCAAAGGAAACTCTTACTATGAAGGGAAAATATATATTTACAAGTTAAACTGCAAATTCTTGTTGCAGTTGTTATGAACAAATTTATATGAGCCAATTGTACATACAATACCAAAACTATAAAGAATCGTTGAAATTAAAGAGATGAGTGTAAATTGCTTTTGTAAACATTTATATTCTGGTTAAATTGCAGTAATTCGAAGAGAATAAAGGTGAAGGTGGGCTGTGAATGAACTTGGATATTGAGTTCATTGGTTGCAGCGTTGTTGTGTATCAAATTGTTTCTAAATATAGAAAGGAAACGAGTAGAATGCCATGTGACTCATGTCCTCGACAGTTGAGAAATAAAAGGTTAAATGAATCGTTAAAGGCATCATGTTAATGAATAAAAACAGAAGCAAAAATTTAATAGTTTGATGTTTTTAATGAAAATAAATTAATTACATCTGAAATTGCCAATTGCAAAATTGCACATATCTTTTGTGAACTTTATATTTTTCAAAATTTTTTAAATCACAGACCAAACTTTAACTACGACAGAAAAGAGATTGGCACTAAAAATTGAACCAACTATTCATATTCTACTTTTGATTCGTTTACGTTTTGTGGTCTACTTGTTTAAAATATATTAATCTTTTTTTTAAATCCGAGCTCAACTTTCGTCCTAACGATAAAGAAGTAAAAAAAAAAAAAATTAATAAATAAATACATAATATAATCAATCCACTGCCTTAAATTCTATCATATTTCATATGGATACGGAAACTCAGCAATAAGATTCTTGAAATCCTACTAGAATAAAAATTATCAAGTACTTTTCTTTTTTATTAGTTTAAGCTATTTAAAAATTTTTGTTCCCTCCATTCTGTTCACAAAATCCTGTAACTATTATTTACATGCTACCAGATAGATATATACAGTAGTATTTACAAAAATATGAATCAGTGGTTCAATTATATATGGGTCTGTTCTATTAGCAGATTAGTCCTTTCGTTTTGCGAGGGGTAGCCAGGGTTTTCGGATGAAACTACATCTTCAACCGAATCCATTTCACCCTCTCCATCGATGATTTGCACACTGACATCTGATGCTAAATTTAAAGCATTTCCACCTCGGCCAGAAGACTTATTTAACTGTCTTTCCTGTAACGTCGCACTCAGCTGACGAGAAGCCGTTCCCCAATCAAATTTTTTCGAAGGCGAGGTATCCTCGGAAACTGAGTTCGTGTTTGGCCGTTTCGCACCGGATGGATTTTCGTTTAAAGTCCCTGCTTTTTTAGCTGCTTCTCTTTTTTGCAAAGATGCAAGGTCCCCTGCATGTTCATTACTTGCTTGAAACAACTGAAAATATTTAAAAATATGGGATAAAATAAATTATTTTTAAACGCCAAATAAAAATCGAACCTTATCCACTTCTTGTTTGACCTGATCAGCCATAGCAGGATCGAGTTTCTGTTGCCTCTCTAATATAGTGGCTTGGCGAGCTGCCACATAATGTGATCGATGGATTTTTACATACAAAACATCAGCAATTGCTCTTACAGTGTAATCGGGTACAAAGGTCATTTTTGCAGATTCTTGCGGTATTGCTTGTACCATTCCTTTAGCAATGGATGTGGGCGTGAGCTCTTTAAAAAATTAAAACATAAAACATACAACGGCGGTATTTTAATCAACTGTTTATACCTGCAAGTATTAACGTGACGGCTTGAAGCCCGAAAAACGTAAACGGCCCGCATTCAAACACCATATTTTCTTTGCCAACTGTCACTTCCACTCGACCTTCGAGGATCAGGACGAAATAGTCAGCAACTTTACCGCGTTGATAAATATAAGCGTTCGGTTGCAAAGCCGCTTCTTTGTTTTTTATTCGAATGTGGAATATTATATCCTGTTTCATAAGACGTCGAAGAATTATCTCTGAAATGCTGTCTTCCCTGAACGCCTCCACTAGAAAATAAATAAAGAAAAAAATGGCCGTTTAATTTATTTTGCGTAACACTTTTACCTTCAACTCACTAGTGGCTAAGTATTGAAATGTTGCAAGCGCAAGCTGCGGTGAAATTTGAATTTGACTATGACTTTGTTGAGCAAAAATAGTGAAATCTTGCTTGACTAACATTTCTTTTCGTTTCTCTTTCTTCCTGTTATCAGCTTGAAATAAAAAAGCAAAAATTAATACAGAAACCAAAACAACATTCCAATTCTAAACCAACTTAGCACATCAGTTTCATCAATAATCTCGGACTGGATGATTTCTTCAATTACATCTTCTAATGTTACAACTCCAACTACTTCATAAAACGGATCACCTTCACCTTCACTGTTGACCTGCTGTACAAACGCCATATGAGACCGTCCTGTTTATTAAAAAAAAAAATTAAATATAAAAATTTGATCCTCTCGTCAAATTATGACTAATTTTTTCTCACCTTTCTTAAATTCATTGAGCATTATGTCCAAAGTGGTATCTTCAAACACATAATTGGTAGGATGGTTATAAAATTGACATAATGTTTTCAAAGGAGTGTTATCATCAGGATCGACAAAAGCCAGATCTTTTATATTCAACAGAGACATGATATTCGCTACCTCGCCATCAAAAACTGGAATTCTCGTGTAACCCTGTTTCATTATGTCAGACATAGTCTCGAAATCTAAGATGGCATCGTAAGGAACCATATACACGTCATCCAATTTGGTCATTACTTCGGCGACAGTTTTCTTTCTCAATTCTAATGCGCCGGATATTATATTCACTTCGTCCTTCTCCAAGTCGTGATATTCATTGGTTACCTGAAAGCGAAGATTTAGTTGTTTTTTAATAAATCCAATTTTTTTTTACCTTTAAGAGCTCTTTGAGGCGGTCACGATTATAGACATTGCCGATTTCCTCGCCTAAGATAACATCCAAAAGTTTACTGATTGGAAATGAAAGCGGGAAGGTCAGCAACATAAAGAGTTTTGTGACGTAAATTGTGCGAGCGCCCACTGCGAGACCATGTCTGGAGCAAATTGCTTGCGGAACGATCTCACCAAAAAGGACAATTCCCAATGTTGCAGCTATTACGGCTACTAATCCTGATGTCAGGTTATCCAACAAAATGGTCAGTGTACTATTGACCATTACGTTTCCCAATAATAAGCTGCACAGTAAATAATTGCCCATTTTTCGAACTGGTAAAATGCTTTTGGCATAACTTTTTTCTTTCTCCGTACCACAGTTCTGAACTATTTTTAATTCTGTCCGGTCTAAAGCCATCAACCCCAAGTTCAGACCACTGAACAGACCAGAAAATGTTAATAACAGAATAATAAACAAAATCTATAAAAGAAAAATAAATTAAATCAACGCATGGTGCTAAATTTTACAAACAAATTATATACCTGCAACCATATTGGAAGAACAGGTCCAACCGATTTTATTCTTAACCATGGATCATCTCCCTGGTGAACCCATGTGACCAATTCTCCACTGCCGGGGTTAAAATCAACTTTTCTAACACACATGTAGTAATATTCTCCTTCCATCGATTCGGGCAATGAAGCTTCTAGTACAGCTGTATTTTGGGTTATTTCACGAACCTAAAATCAAAAAAATTAAATTACTTTCTTTGTAAATTCCCAGATTTAAAAAAATATATATATATTTACTGCAATAGCTTCCGTTGGAAATTTAAAATCATTGCAAATAACTTGGGGTTTTGCTCGATCCGTGGTAAACCGAATGGACGAATCCTCGCTAAAATTCATACCGAATAAACGAAGCGATACTTTTTTATTTGCGTTAATGGTTAATCCTTCATCCGAATGCTCAGTTTTTTCCCCGTCCCCACGAACTCCAAATATCTTCGCTGCAACCACTTTTCTGGAATGTGATAATAGAAATATTTAAATTTTTTATCAATTCAAATTCAGTGACCTCGCTTAATTTATTCAGATTACTTAAAACACTCAATCAACTTTATTACGCAGGAAATTTATTCTACGAAAAAAAAAATATATATATACTGAACTCATTTCTACACTTCAAATTTCCTCTTACTTTTAACAAGGTTCGAACAAATAAATCATAAAAATGCAATCAGATAAAAAAACAAAAAAAAAAAATTGTAACTTTAAGAAGTTAATCTGAGATTACAAGATCGTGTTCTAATATTTCACATTGTAATCCTAGCTTTTAAAATATTTAAAATCGGATACTTTATGATTCGAAATCAAAAACTTAAAATTAAAAAAAAAAAAAAAATTAAAACAAATTAATATTTGAAGCATTCTGCTTAGCTCACCTGACTTTCACCAGAACTAAACCAAATTCTCCCTGATGTATCCATTCCCCCTTCTGCGTATCGTTCGCTGTGACTCCAGTGCAGAAATACAATTTCGTTTCTTCTTGATTTACTTCCTTTAATTTAAGTGACACTTGAATAACTTTGACTAAATTTTCTTCCGACAAAATAGTCTGATGCGCGTCGTGGCGCTCATCACACGTGTCGCTGAAATTTTTCTCCGTCCACGTCCAACCCAAAATCACTTTGTAATCTTTGCTCGGAACTTGAATTTTCAATTGCAGCATTGCGTTTTGGTAGGCATACAAGCACCTGGGACTGACTTCCCCGTTGTTGACACACGCATTCTTTTTTACAACTATACTTTTAATCTGGGCAACCGATGAGTCTTGGGCGCTGTTACTCGGTATTTCCATCATAATTATCAACAGAAAAATCAAATTGCGGGTGGACCACCGGCAATTCTCCATCATATAGTTACAGTAGTTTCGCCTTCGCCACACGATCACCCACCCGAACGGCCGAATGCTACCTGTACTTGCAAAAATGACAGCGATCCATTTCGCACCAAAGCTATCGTTTCAAGTCCACTTCATGAGAAAACAAGTTGAACACGTGCAAATTGCGCTTGAACAGCAGCGAGATATATCTAGGACTACAGCCACGGCCGCGGGACTCAACAGCATTGGTTTGCTTACGCTATTTACAGTTTTAATAGTGATCGCTAGTCGGCGACGATTTGCTATGACGTAATCGAATAACACGTGACAATGTTAGCGCTTACCGTTTTATAGTCTGGCTATTATTTTGAGATGAACTTTGACGACTGAAGTTTCTAAGTAAGGGTAAGATTGTAATTTCTGGTTCTTACGTAAACGGATGTAATATTATTTCTTTATATACATGATAAATGTTTCTGGGTTTTCTTTTGTTGCGTTATTGTTTGCACGCATTACCACGGTGGACAAAGTTGACGAATATTTTTATTTGATGAGTTACCACAAGTAAATGCTGGTGTAATATTAAATAAAATTAATAATTTACGTAATTATTATTTGGGTAAAACAAATTTAAAATTAAAATTTATAATTCCACGAATATATATTGTGTCTCGAACCAATTCTTGGCTGTATGCACAAAATGTAATTATAGTGTTGTCGAGATTCGATAAATTAATCACGGAGTCCGTGAATTAATCAAAAAAATGATCGTGTGCGCCTTTTAATACTCCTGGTTATCCTGTTACAATAGCATCACACATTAGTTATCAAATATGTCGCAATTTTCACGCATTTCACCATCTGTTTAACCTAAATAAAACCGTACATATAGGGAAGTTCAATTTTTTTCCAATTACAGACTGACCAAAATGAAATCGGTTTTAGGGTTTCTGTTGAAGCAATTGTGTTGTGTGGTTCCTTATTTACCAAGATGTATCGTTAATTGAATTTCCCCAAATTCACTGGATGCAACTTCCACCAATTTTATTTTCCAGGAACCTATGAAACAATTATGACAAAATAAAATTGTGAAAAAAAGCAAATCAAACAAATCGCGAGTGGACATGCCGCAACGAATCAACAGACCTAAACCGCTGGAAATTCCATTTCAAGTCAAATAATGAGCGCCAGATATTCCAGCTAAGCTACAATCTATCGATAGAACATTCTTATGGATTAGAGTCACCTGCTTAGCATTTTGAAATCCTCGAATATGTTTTATAACGGCCATCATTAGGTAAAGAATACCTTGCATTAATACAACGGTTATTATGTCGGAAGTTGGCTACTCGATGGCGCTGCGCGCGTTGATCTTCAAAACACATTCACTCACATACACATTTTTCCTGCAAGTAAATATTTTTTTTTTTACAAAAAATTAAACAAAAAAATGTATATTCATTCAAATTTGTTTTGGTTGTCATATGGTTTTTCTTGTTGTCTTTTTATGTTTTCCGTTCATATTTCATTAAAATTGTAATTTCATCAGTCTGTGGAATTTTATAAAGAAAAATTCAAACTAGCAGGTTGTTTTTAATTGATAATTTAATACCTTAATAATAAAATTGACAATACAACAAGAAATAAAAGTGTAAATACCGTAAGAGTTAAAAAAAAAAAAAATTCCAAAAATAAAGAAAATAACTTTTCTATAAATACTTCTCTCGATCATGAAATTTAATGGGATTCATTAAATTGACTTTGTTAAATTAAATTTAAAGATGACATATGATCACACGCATACAAATCTTAAATTAGGATAGTAACATTTAAGAGGCATTCTCCTTGCAATGGGGCTACGAACATAAAAGAGCGGTATTTACGAGCAGTATAAACGTTAAACATTTTAAGGGTTTGGTTGGTTACAAATTTACATCTCGCACAACAAACAACGATATGTTTCATTCCTTTTTCTTCTTTACACGTACTCCCTCTTCAACCAAGTTAAAATTACGGTAGATATCATAACAGAGTTCTGCGATGACATCTTTCAAAATGCTCTAAAAAGTGAAGATGTACGTGCTGAGGAAACAGTTTACCACAATCCGGGCACTGGATATCAGTACTTTTATTGCCGGTAACAGAGGGAGCCAAAGAAGTAGTTGATGCAGACTTGAGCACCGATGTTGAAGATAATGACGAGTTGGACGATGAGGAATTTTTGCCGGAATTCGATTCTCCTTGGGCTCCTCCATCAGATACACAATCCGAATATGGTAAGTGACGACGTGAACTTCGCGGAATTAGTCTTGCCTAAAAAGGAGTTAAAAATTTGTTAATTCTCTTTTTTTTTTAATTTTAATTTTGATCTATTTTAATGACTCCTTACAGAACTTCCGTAATAGGAATTTGAAGAAAGGGCTGATAAGTGATTTTGAATAATTGGTTCGCTGTACGATCCATTGCGATGACGACACGAACACTTGCAGTTTTCAATTTCAAGCAACTGCTGCTGCAATTCTTGTACCTAAAATTAATTGTATTTTTAATATCACGTTGTACAACCCCTGGCAAAAAGTATTCGATCAGTCACCACATGCCACACCAACCTTTCTTTCCATATTATGCAGCTTTT
Organism: Strigamia transsilvanica; assembly: GCA_034701245.1. Lineage (NCBI taxonomy): Eukaryota > Metazoa > Arthropoda > Chilopoda > Geophilomorpha > Linotaeniidae > Strigamia > Strigamia transsilvanica. The sequence goes on along the minus strand of JAQIXU010000059.1, from coordinate 63,066 downwards.
CCTGCAATTGGATTTCTCTATTCTCTACTTCAACTTTCTCTCGTCTTTCCGCTTCCCAGTCGTCTCTATGGGCACGAACCTAAGATTTTACAAATCAAAGTTTAACGAAAAGTAATTTTATTTTTTATTTCTTAAACATTTTTTTCTAACCTGCATTTTTAGCACTTCGCTCTCTTCTTTATAATCCACTTTACTCTTTTCGACTTGTTTTTTTAATGCAGCATTTTCGCGGGTTTTGTTTTGTAAATCTTCGTATATTTGAACGTATTTTTCTCGAGACATAGTGACGTCATCGTTAGACCCGGATCGAATTGTTTGATCAAATCCAGAATTCGTCGGCTTCATTTTAAGTTCGCGAATTAATTTACTCGTGTATTCATCCTTTTGAGCGTTGTACGTCAATAGCCTCTTGTTGTAGTCATCGACCTACAAAATGCGATTTTTATGTTTAATGAATAAATATTCTATACAAATTACAAGAAGAAAAATCGTACATTTTGCTTATCGGACTTCAGTTGAAGGTAATCGGCGAGTAAAGCTAAATATTTACTTTTATCATCTTTAGCAGGTCCCGGCAGATTGTTACCAAGGTAGGAATTAATTACATTCTGAAACCAAAAATAGAAAAATGTTGATTTCAGTTTTATTTTTAAAAACGATACCAAACTGGAAATAAAAAATTATGGCTCAGCGAGCCATTTCTCAATCCAAATTTCAACAATGACGTAATAATGACTGCACCCCGATCTATTTTAGGCTAAAATTATTTTTATATAAATTCAAGGATTTCTGGAAGATGGTCCCAAATGCCATCCGTCATCTTTGTCAATCACGTTTGTCACAAAATCTGAAATTGTAATGTTTTAAAACAGGTTTAAGTTACAGGGAAAACTAGTTTAATTTAAAATTTATTTCTAAAGGTCAACCTATTTCCTTGGGAATTCCACCGGCTTACACCCAGTCATCCATCCCACACAATGAACGATTGCTAAAGCCCACAGTTTGGATTACTCACGATCGATTCATCCTTGAAAATGATTGTTTTGTTTCTCGTCGTCGCGCATATGATTTGGTTGCGGTTTCGATATGGAAGAAATCGAAACTTAAAGATGACGTCACACTCTGCTGTACAGTGTGACATCTAAAGCGCTACTTATTAAAAATGCCTAGATTTCTGACTCAGACTGACATGTATTGAGGTTTTCCCAGAAACTTATCGAAGAGGATGTTGCATTCAACCTCAATTCAAATCCCCAACGTTATTGCACAAATCTAAATATCAAGACTAATTTTTTAATTTAAAAATTGTATGTACATTTTTTAAATGATATAGAAATGAAAGTAATATAAAAAGAGAAAAAAACGAAAAAGGAATAAATATCGTAAATTTAAAAAATGAAAATATTTACCACGTTCTGTGATTTTTGTTTACGTAATTTTTCCGCTAGCAGATGACAGTTGACAGATGTAGCTTCAAGTAAAGTGGCGGTGGTAGGATCCTCCACTTCTTTCGGTATTTGACCATGATCGACCAGTACATCGCTAGTCGCCATCAAATACAATAATAAATAAAACCGCTACTACTTCGCTTTCGATCCAAATTCTAATGAAACGAATGGTTTGTTATCGCTTCATTTTATTTGCTGCGCCGAGAGCGGGAATCCCCCGCGATATAACAGTGTGCGCATGCGCGTTGAGCATCATGACGGGGAAAACAGCTTTCTGTAGGACGGGGCAACTGGACTCGTTGAAGCAGATTTATCTCGAAAACCAAGTGAAATAATTGGTTGTTTATGATTGTTTTTTTTTTTTTTAAAAGAGGAACTATTATTTCTAAATTAAAAATAGAAAAAAAGTTATTTTCTCAAGAGGGTTGCAAAAACTTCCGTATATTTTTATCAGCAAAATATAAGGAAGCAACGGACAATCTGCTTGTTTTCTTTTATTATGTTTCCGCCATGAATTTTTTAATATGAAAAAAAAAATTCATAAAACATCAAATTTTGAGGAATTTCCAACTGCGTTTACTCGTTTGCGTGTTTTCTTTATTATTCACTCCAGTTAAATCTAGTTTTGATCTGAACTCTACGTCATTTTGACGTCATACTAAAACGCAAACAGTTGTTGATTGTTGTCGACTCGGATCGATAATTTCGGACCACCTAATTTGGTGTAAATAAAGGAGTGGGAACCGAAGAATCCAGAAATGATTCATATTTTTTTAGTTTTTTAAAAACTTGTTTTTTTCCTATTCATATTTGTAATAGAGTGCAGGAATAACGGAATTCCCCGGGTTGCCATTGCAAAATTAATCTGGTCTTCCCCGTCTTTTATTTTATCTACATAGGCATCAGATTTTGATTGATCATATCGCATTGCACGATTTCAGCACAACATTTGTTCTCTTATACAAATATTAGTTTTCAACTTGTACTTATTATATTGAAAAAAAAAATATTTTCGTCCATTTTGTTATCACAAAATTTTTGTGGCGAGAAATTGGTTTCAGTTTCATTTTTACATTTTACGTTTTATTGATGATTGATATACTTATTTTGTACACATGTGGAACAACATTTAAGCAACGTAGGACAGGATTGTTGATGCAATATTTATTTTTTAATCATACAAACAAAACAAACTTAGTTTTAACTTGCACAATCACGAACAAAATGTGCTTTTAAAAGCGGCCACTAGATGTCACCCCTACCCAGCATTAGTGTGTATGCGCAAGTGTCTATTGAGGTTCCCTGATTGCGAAAAACGAAGAAGGCAAAGACGACATTGATAAGGCTTCTCCCCACTGTGAATCCGAACGTGTTTAGTCAGAGTTGAAGAATCCGAAAACGCCTTTTTACACATACGACACCGATATGGCCTTTCACCAGAGTGCGTGCGCATGTGCGTAGTAACGGAGGAACTTTGCGAGAAGCGTCGATCACAGATGGGGCAGCGAAAGGGTTTTTCCCCGCTATGCGTGCGGATATGTGCCGTCAAATTGGCAGCCTACGAAATCAAAATATCTTCCTTATTTTGCAAATTAAATACAGAAATAGCTTTTCAATTCCTACCTGAGAAAACGATTTATTGCATGAATGACATCGATAGGGTTTTTCACCGGAATGGGTTCTTAAGTGCGTTTTCAGAGTACTCGGTCTCGCATAAGCCTTTCCACAAATCCGACACAGATTATTCTTTTCGGATGCAATACCCAAGTTCTCATCGCTAATCACACCAGTTCGTTTGCTCCGAGTGGAAAACGGAGTTTGAGTTTTGAAACCCGCTTGAGGATCTCGATCGAACGAATCTCCGGGTCTGAATTCAGCGGTGAACGAGTAACTTCCTCCGGATGAGTAATTCGCACTTGGAGCCAAATACGACATGTGAATTGGCGGTAACGGCCCGGTTTGAGAATAAGATGTATTAACGGCTGGCGGTGGGAGTGCGGATGTTGCATTCGCATGATTCCACAAAACTTGATGTTGCGCCGGTGCGGGCTCGAGATTGTAACTCATACCTGGTACTCCCATAGTCATATTCATCGACACATTTACGCTCATACTTGGAAAGACGTTGCCGGCATTGCTGGTTCCACCTTGGGCCGAGTGGTGATGCGGCGGAGAAGAGTCTAAACAATTCGGGTACTGGTTGTATTGAACTGATGGAATCATTTGAGGCTGGGGATGAACCGAATACGAAATGGAGCCGGGTCCGTTTTGGGTTGAAGAGGGCCCTTGTGTTTGGTACGGTGAATAAGCGCTCATTGGTGAGAGTGGTGGAATTGGGATTTGAAGGTTTGGATGTACCACAGCGTGTTTGAGTGATAGAAGAACATCCGCCACGTCGTGTGAAGGTTTTTCGGTTTTGTACAGTGGAAAGTCTCTAATACATGTAGGGAAGTGCAACAAGTATAAATAAAAACAGGAAAGTCATAATTAAAAGCTGTAATTACACGATTTACACCTGTAACTCTATTGTATATATTAGACAAATGAAGAAACGTACTTGTAAGTTGCTGCTGATGGGGGATTGAAGAAGAAATTACTTAATGGATCGAAGTCGACAGGTGACAGTGGAAAACTACCCATTTCCAACTCGGAATCATCTGTGAGGTGTGTTGGAGGATGAGTTAAACCAACGAAGCAAGCTTCGCGTTCCATTTTATAGGTCTTCTTTGCCGATTGTCAAGAAAAAGAAAGAAAGATGAGGATGGCTTTGAATATGTAGAAAATAATACAACGTGTTCGGCTATTGGCCACAATCATCAGATATTGATGGTATTATTATTATTATTATTATTATTAGTATTATTATTAGAATTGGTGAGGTTGCGTCATTGATGATGATGCTTACGTGGATAAATTTGAATAAGATGCTACGGAAGATGGAGAAAGCAACCACTCATTGACGAGTCAAGCTGCAAAAATGATGCGTTGGTTGTTGACATCATTTTACTTCATAAACGATTTGGGAAAAAAATAAATGGAGGTTTTATTTCAATTGTGATGGTTTCGGCCCAACTAGCTATTGGTGGGTTCGCGAAGGGAGTGAACCAATTGCTCGTTAGACGAGATGAAGGAGGATCCGATTGGTTCACTCTGGTGTGAGCTGTCAAATGTGATCAAGCACAAAGAATAAATTTCCATTCTATTTAAAAAGGAAATTTGATTTTTGAAGACTGTTTTTATTTTTCTTCCACTTAAAAAATAAAAAGTAAAATTATTTTGACAGGACCCACCACGAAATAGGAGGGAGATGGAGAAGTCTGGAGCAAGATTTAGGGGATTAGATGATGAAAGCATCCACCAGAGGAGGGTGAAAGGGGGAAAAGCCACGTGCAGGGTCCTCGTGGCCACCGATGACTTTGTTAATAAGGGCTTTCAATTACCCGATTTTATAGAAATGGAGGGTGGCGAATTCGGCTATTCGTGCTAATATACTTTAATAATCAGGTAGGGAATGACGCAGAGAATGAAGAGAGTGTTGCTCAAGCCGGTGTGAATTTGCGGGTAACCTGACCCCTGACCACAGGGGTTAAGATTTTATCCGACTTATCACGAGATTTGATCGAAATTGTCTGTTTCGTTTCCTCTGGTTTAATTTGTAAAATATGGAATTTCAGGTTGAATGGGTCTTTTATACTTGGAGTAATTTAAATAATGATTTGAGATATTTATTTGGGTGTAAAAATGGCTAATTATTATTTCGTTTAGGTTTGATACACTTGTGTGATTAGATTGCTCACTGATGGTGATCTGTACACGTAATCTTCAATCCTTTTCTATTGTCAAGATTTAATCAGTGTTCGGTTTCTAGTATAGACTAATCATAGAACTTGTATTGATGTTATAATAATCAAAAGTTCCAATTTTTTTGGGTTTTTTTTTTTTTTTTTTTTTTTGGGAGGTTATTTTTCTAACGGCAATTTTAATTAAGAGATCGGTCGAGTTTTAATATCCGTCTTGAGGCCCAACAAGTGTATTCGTCTGAAGCAATTGGAAGCTGCACAAATGCATTTTCGTACAGACTGTCATGATTGGAATTAAAACCGCGCATGCGTATAGTTTTATGCAGAAAATTATATACTTGTATATAGCAAAAAAACGCGTGCAGGTTTCTCCATGATACACAATTTAATGTAACGGTTATTATTTCATGAACAACAGAAACCCTTTTTAATTTGTCGGGTAATTTGTTGCGATGCAGGTGCAACTTGAATTTAGAGGGGAAAATCTTTCTTGGTAGCTACAAAAACCGTCGTCAGGTGGCAGAGCTGACGAAGATGACACTGGGTAGACGAGCATATTTATCAAAATAATTAATATTTCGTCCAAAGCAAAATTTATTTTTTCAGATTTTCCAGCCGTGGATTTGAGTACAATTCGTGATCATATTAAATCATCCAAGAAAATAATAAGAAATCAATTAAATTATTTAAAAAAAAAAATGCACACAAACTGCAATTTTTGCAATTTCCTAGGAAATAAAATTTCACAAAATGAAAAAACAAAAATATAAATCAAAAATCTTCTTGAGTTGTATCAGCTTGCAAATTAAGTCCTCGTTCCTTGAGTGCTTTATTGCGAATCCTGTCCTGTTCTTGACGCGTATCTTGTTCAATCCTTTGAGCTTCCAAAATTTCGTCTATGCTGACTTGTTTTAAAGGTAATAATTGTTCTTTTTCATTATCCTATTCAAAAAAACAAAACAACATAATATATTCAATACCAAAATATAATTCAATACTAACAATTTCTCCTAAAAGGACGACATTTTCGCCTCTCACAACAAAAATTCCTCTCGGAATATCCCCATAATCTTGTCCAACATGAATCCGTTCGATAGTACGATGTAAAACCAAGTTAGCTGTTTCAAAAAAATTAGGTACGGTATTAAATTAATAAAACCAATACGTTATTTCAACCATTTATTACCAAATTGGTCAATACTACGAAGATAACCAATTAAAGTTCTTCCATCTCGAAGTAGAACCATCAACTTCTCTGCAAAATATTCACATTTAGTTTTTATTCAAGGATATTATTCACGCAACACTTACTGTCAAGCTCCTCAATGAGACTTGCAGTGCCATGCAGGCTCACCATGACGAAAAAATCAACTCGTTGTTCTGACAGTGAAGCGTCACTGAAATATGTACGCAGAAATTTGATTCAATTTACAAATTCGGAAGTATATCTAAATGAGAATGGTAAATTCGGTTTTTAATTAATTCACAGGGAACGCAATGTTTACTTGATTTGTACAGTACCGTCGTCAACTGAGCTCGGGCACCGGAACTCGTGCTTTTCATCGTCGTCAACATGGCGGCCGTCGCTCGTTTCTGTGTGTCGAGGGTAAAAACAAAATTGATTTTAATTATAAATGATGTATTGAACCGAAATGTATTTGTATAATTTTAGCTAGGATTCTCATCTCGTCAAGCATGCACCAATTTTTGTTCAAATGCCACTCGGTCATTTAGTGTTGGTATGGAATAAGCCATACGTTTGATGTTGAGTACACGTCTAAAATTTTAAATAATTTTTATTTATTTATTTAAGGGAGTGCTCTTTATATGGCAAGAGTGCAAAAACCTGCTCCCGATTTTAAATGTCAAGCAGTGGTGAATAAACAATTTAAGGAAATTAAATTGTCGGATTACAAAGGGAAATATGTGCTCTTGTTTTTTTATCCATTAGACTTGTAAGTAGTTTATACAACCGTAAATCAAAGCATTTAAATATTTATTAAATATTTATTTTAGCACATTTGTTTGTCCCACCGAGATTATTGCATTCAGTGACGCTGCTCCGAAATTCGAACAACTCAACACTCAAGTCATTGCAGCGTCTGTAGATTCTCATTTTTCGCATTTGGCTTGGATTAACCTGCCGAGAAAAGTGAGATTTGCTTTAATAGAAAGACGGTTAAGCGTGTAAATTAAAATAATAAATGTTAACGTTTTTACAGGATGGAGGTTTGGGAGACATGAAAATCCCAATTTTAGCCGATCTGAATAAAAATATCGCTAGAAATTATGGTATTTTGATTGAAGAGGCAGGAATCGCACTCAGAGGCCTGTTTTTGATTGATCCCAATGGAATTGTCAAACACATTTGTATCAATGATCTGCCAGTTGGTCGTTCGGTTGACGAGGCCATACGCGTTATCCAAGCGTTCCAGTTTGTGGAAAAACACGGAGAAGGTATAGTAGTCATCAAATTAGCATATAATTAATTTTTTTTGTGTAATTTTTTTTTTTTGATTTTTTTTTTCAGTTTGCCCGGCAAATTGGAAACCTGATTCTCCTACCATTAAACCAGATCCAATTAAATCTAAGGAATATTTCAAAAATGTTCAATAAATTGTGTTGGACATAAAAATTGACTTAACCACAGTAACATTTATTGTAATTAGAATGTAATAGAATCTCAGCAAATACAATAATGTTAATACAATGTTATAAACGTATAATATATCAAAAGCAGTTGCATTTAGAAAATAAAATTGTTTAACTTGGTTTGCAGCCCATTTCACCTTCCTTGTTGGCTTTTACTTTTGAAAGTTCTTTCTGCGTGTGACTTTCTAAGTCTAAAACTGCTTGGGGCTTCTCGTACTATAGAAAGAAAGGTATTTATTTAACAGTGAGCGGTTTATTTATTACTTACAGTAATTATGAGCGTGTTGTTGCTATGAGTAAATTGAAGTTGTTTCTGCTCGAGTGGAAGTTTCATTCGCTCCATATCGGGAATTGTAAATGTTTTAAAATACCTAAATGATGATCATTTAAAAGTGTGATTTATACACACTGGTTAAGTCAAATAGCATACTTTTTGTTCGTCGTTCTAATAGTGACGGATTTGTTATTGCCATCGACTGTGACGGTATAAACAGACAGTTGATACGGCAAATTGCGCACCCGCCATTGAAATGCAGATAGAGTATCTTTCCGTAAAAAAATTGGCTATAAAATAATTTTTTTAAATGAAATTTGTGGTTAGTCTTTCTGAACATCAATATTTTAATATAAATTTACATTGGAACAGCTCTCTTTGAACTCAGCGTCTGGTTTGCTTGTAACTTCCGGTTCACCCACTTCGTCTTCCCAATCACCATAACCTCCTATTGTTGTTTTCCTTCGCCATTTTCGCCCTTAAAATAAAAATCAATCAACCTTTCTGTATGAAAATGTAAATGGTATTTTATTACGCAAAAGGAGATTCGTTTTTAAATCATACTCTTCGACCATTTCATCACCAATGGGAAATTTATAGTGAACCTTTCTCTTGCCTAGTCAAAGAAAAGCGTAAAAAATAAATACATAACAGTTTTAGCAAAATTCTTAAAAAATGTATTTGTCTCTACCATCCTGAATCAGGCAACTTTTCTCCGCAACACGAAGAAGATCAAGCCAGGACGACATTTAAAAACAAAATGTATTGCTAAGCAACAAGTAAAATCTAAAAGGAGGTTCGTATTAATAAAGCACATGTTGATTAATAACTAACAATATCGTGTTATAGTTTTCTTTTTAATTTCAACAAAATATGAAATTATAAAATGAAATTCTGTTCTTTTATATTCAAGGCATCTTATCTTTAGTTTTTTTCTTTTTCGTCTCTATATTCAAATTCCTCATCACCTTTTAGAGTTGACTTGAGTTTGGGCGCCATTTGTTTTGTAAAATGACTCTTGGTGATGCTCCTAACGAATTTAAGCTAAATAACCCACCTACAGATGGAATATCAGCTGTCAAATTCGGTCCAAATTCTTCGCAATTTCTTTTGGTTTCCTCTTGGGACACGACAGTTCGTTTATACGATGTTAGTAACAACACCATGCGGATGAAATACAGCCACGGAGCAGCCGTACTTGATTGTTGTTTTTACGTAAGCACTTTTCATTAACTATTTAATTCGAAAAAAGAAAATAAATTGCATTAATACCTCGTAGGATGCAGTTCACGCATACAGCGGCAGTTTAGATCACATGGTGAAGGTGTACGACTTCAATTCAAATGCAGGTAATAAAAGTATAGTCATGAATTACTATACAAAAACTATAAAACATCACACTATAATTACAGAAACGACAGTAGGCAGTCACGATGCCCCCGTACGGTGCGTAGAGTACTGCCCCGGTGTGAATGTGGTAATTACAGGCAGTTGGGATCAAACGATCAAACTGTGGGATCCGCGAACTCCGAGTAATGCTGGATCCTTTCCACAACCAGATAAAGTAAAGATTTAAAAACAAAAAATATATAATTAAAGCAATTTGTGAATTTTTTTTAGGTTTACACTTTGGCTATTTGCGGCGATAAAGTTATAGTTGGCACAGCTGGACGGCGTGTTTTAGTCTGGGACCTAAGGAACATGGGCTACGTTCAACAGCGTCGCGAGTCCAGCCTTAAGTACCAGACAAGGTGCATTCGATGTTTCCCCAATAAGCAAGGATATGTTCTAAGTTCTATAGAAGGTTAATATTCGGATTGGAAATTAATTAAACGAATAAATTAAACAATTTACATTTTCTTTACAGGTCGTGTGGCTGTGGAGTATTTGGATCCGAGTCCTGAAGTTCAGAAAAAGAAATACGCTTTCAAATGTCACAGAATTAAAGAAAATGGAATCGAACAGATTTATCCGGTCAACGCCATAAGTTTTCATAATATGTACAATACATTTGCCACTGGCGGGTCCGATGGATTTGTCAATATTTGGGATGGTTTCAACAAGAAGCGCCTTTGTCAGTTTCATCGTTACCCAACTTCAATCGCGTCCTTGTCGTTCAGTCACGACGGATCCATTTTAGCAATTGCTTCTTCATACATGTACGAAACGGACGAGATCGAGAATCCGGTTGAAGATTCGATTTATATACGACATGTAACCGATCAAGAAACTAAACCTAAATAATTTTCTACTCCATTTTATAACTATTGATAATTGTAAAAACAAAAAAACTTCAATTCAAGTTATTTCTTTATTGTATAAACGAAATCAATACATAAAATTTACACGTGAGTTTGATAATAATCAATAAAATATGATTTTATGTTAAAAAATATTTTATGAATCTTTAAATCATAAATATTAAAAACTAAAAAAAAAAAGAAAAAAATTTAAAAATAAAAATATATAAATACTAAATCTGTAGCTTTGAGAAGACAATCGCAATCGTAAAATTGGAAACGTTCATTTTTAACTGGAAATAAAACACTAGCCTTGAGCCGAGTTACTCTACACGTTCATTATCAGCAGACGAATTGTTCACATCAACATTTTTCACCGAAATTGATCCATGGCACATAGGACAATTATCCTGAACGTATAACCACTTCCGGAGACAATTCGCGTGGAAGAAATGTCGACAGGCCGTGATCCGGGCTGATTTCATATCCGTATAACAAATGACACAAATATCGTTATACGCGTCGAGTTGGTCTTTGGTCGCATCGGGTAACGACTCGATTTTGCGAACCGCTTCACGCCGCAACAAGAAACTCTTCCAACCAGATTGCAGCCTCTGCCACACGTTGAAATAGCAATGAATGAGCAAAATCGACGAGTTTATCCAGCTCCACTCTCCCACAACCGACTCGCGTAACCCGGCGCCGACCACAAACACCGCCACAACAAACTCGAGAACCCTAGTGATTGACCTCGCGTAATACACAATATCGTCCAAACTATCCCACGCTTCCGTCCTCCACGCGTCGTAGATGAAAAGAACGTAGATGATAAACAGACCCAGCACCTGAACTGACGTCATCACGCAGCTAGACATGACAACGAGCATCCAAAAGTCGATTTGGAATACCAAACACAACATGTAAGTCATATAAAGTGGAAATACAAAGAGGAAGATACAAAGTACCAACGTGCGCACATGTTTCTGAATGCTTTTGTTGTGCGACGCACTCAAAGCGAGCATGATGGGCTCCGTGATCTCGAAAATCGACTGTATCAACGAAGATAACACAATAAATAAAATTATACTCATCACAGCCGTACGCCTTGGCATTTTCAGTTCGATCAGGCCCGTCTGGATGGCCAGAAGGGCCATCGTGAGCCCCTCGGTCCACCCACTGTGCATTACGTTGTCGTTGACGAATGCGTTGCATCCTTGCAGGTACAGTTTGCTCAGCGATAGAATCATATAGGAAACGTAAGCCAACGCGACACAAGTCCCGGCTAGACTTATGGGCGAATTGCAGATGCTGCTTATGCACGTAAGTATTATGAGGTACCATTCTTCGCGCATGACCGGATGATGTGTGACGACGATGTATTGGTACATCTGGGCTACCAGTTGGATGAGCCAGAACCAAAGGAGATGAACGGGCACGAAAACTCGGTTCCAAACGGTCACGAATATGACGAACCATCCGTACAGCTCCGCTTCGTTGTTCACCGTACTGTAAACGGATTTCAGGTAATCGAACAGACTCGGAATGTATATTATGACGTAGTACATCGTTTGCAATATCATAAACGCACTGGCGAAATTATGAACCAGCATTAGGGTGGATACTGGAAATCCTGAAAGACGGATAACAACCGGCAGTGAATACATAGCGAGAAGCATTCGTCCCACGTTATTCTGCACGTCTAGAAGAAAGCCTACGATCGATGCGACAAAAATATGGACGATAAGGGCCGTCATCTGACGGCGAAGGAATCCGGGATCTTCGCTGATTGATGACGCATTTTGTTCAATCACAATATACTGATGAGAGCACAAATGAGCAGCTGCTAAGAGACTCGCACTAATATAATGCATGTATAGGTCGACAAGACGATGCAATGGAAGAAGCATTAGCAACAGGCCTTGGAAGAGAACTAAAGTGATTTTTTTTTTAGAAAAAAAAAATCTTGTTAGTTTTATTAGTTTCCGTTTCGAATTTCAGTTTTAACTCGCCTATGTTCGTAAGTACAGCGGAGATAAGATCCTGCCATTGCAGTGTCCCTGGCAATGCTTTTGACCTGTCATTTTGCCACCAATAATCTATGACAAACAAACCTAAAAATAGAAAAACTCGCAATTAGCGCCACTGATTTTTGTCTGTCATCAATTTGACTAACAAACCTGGAACACGCAATATTATCGACGCTACGCATTCAAACCGTTCTTTGGAGATCTTTGGCCACATATTTTGGTTCACGAGTGACAACTAATTCGAAACGTACATAGTGGGAAGACAATTTAATCAGTCACCGAGTCCTGGAATAGGTCACGTTGGCTGGCTGAACTGGAAATGTAATGTTATGAACAACACGTCTATAAATTAAAGATCCTGGGTGATTTTGATATTGACGTCATAAATTGTAGGTTTGTATAAGGAGCTGTCATATTTTCTGACTCAACTTTACGGTAGTTGGTTTGTAACGGAATATGGAAATAGTGTATATCTTACAGATCTGACAACAGGAAAAACCTAAAACGAAAATCGATAAGTTAATTCCAGCTTCAATTAGACTTTATTTGGAAAGAAAAGCCATTTCTATCATTCAAGAGTGAGCACCGCTATGGACACATTTTTGGTGTCGGGTTTTATAGACATCCGCCTCTTTTGCTCCTACCCTTTGATGTTCGGATTATTAAGAAATAATTCAAATTGTTTTTTGTTAATAATGAAATATTAATTATTTATTAAATTTAAAAAATAATTATAACGATATGTTGTGATTATTTGATTTTTTTTTTTATAAGTATAAAGTACGGTTCTGTAATTTTCCAATATGGTGGTGCGGAGTGGCTAGAAGCCGCGTGTGATCGAGATATAGGTTAAAATGCAGCACGATGATGTAAGTTTACAGTTTACATTTAATAATTGCTTCTTGTACGTAATTAACCAAGTTGTCACCTTTTTTTAGGTTATTTGGAGCATTATAAATTCAAGTTTTTGTTCACACAAAGTGAAGTAAGAAACGTCGACTGTCATTGATTGTCTTTTTATACTAATACATTTTATTCGGCAGTACAAAAACTGGGAGGTTTTGTAGAAATGAATATAACTTGACTGGTTTATGCAATCGTGCATCTTGTCCCTTAGCAAACAGTCAGTATGCAACGATAAGAGAAGAAAATGGTAAATAAAAAAGTTTTAAAAAGATCAAAGGTGCAATTTTAATGCTTACTGTTTTGCAGGAATACTGTATTTATACATGAAGACTATTGAAAGAGCCGCTTTTCCAGATAGATTATGGGAAAAAGTGAAATTATCGAGGAATGTGGAAACTGCCTTACGACAAATTAATGAAAATTTAATTTATTGGCAACTGTTTATTCGTCAGAAATGTAAACAAAGGTTTTTAAAAATAACGCAGAATCTCATAAGAATGAGAAAATTGAAACTGAAGCGACAGTAAGTGAATTGCGATTGCCAACATTAAGAAGAAAAATATTAATTAACTACTTTCAATTCAAAAAGGAAGAAATTGGTTCCTCTCCAAAGGAAAATTGAGAGACGAGAAAAAAGAAGAGAAGAAAAAGCTCTTGTAGCTGCTAAATTGGAAACGACAATAGAAAAAGAACTGTTGGATCGACTAAAGAAAGGAACGGTAAAATATTGATTTAAAATTACGTGAATATTTAAACATTTGTACATTTTTTTCAGTATGGTGATATATATAACTTCCCTCTTATGGCGTTTGAGAAAGCATTGGATAACGAGGAAGAGGAAAGTGAAGTTGAAGACGAAGAAGAGGAAATGGAATACGATGTAAATTAATATTAGTGTTTTAAATAATTTCTTTAAACTGATATTTGAATTAAATTTGGTAGGATATGGGGAACGTTGAATACGTTGCGGCTGACGACTTTGAAGAAAGTGATTTGTCGGATATCGAAGAGGTCGCTTCAGACAACGAGGAAGAGGATTTACAAGAGACAATGGCGAAAAGGAAAGCGAAAGTAAAAATCGAGTATGAGATGCAGACGGAAGGACCGAGTACGTCAAAACAGCTTAATTTTTAAAAATGTTACATTTTGACTACTATAATAAATTCCATACTTCTTATACAATTCTGTGCATTGATTTTTTTTTTCTTCAAAAATTATACACTGAAATTGCTTACCTGACTTCACACTTTGAAATTCCTGATAAGTTTCACCTTTGTGTAATCTCAAAACCATTTACCGATGACGAACGTAAATTCGATCGACATAGTAAAATAGGAAATTAATATCCACCGGATGTTTTCTGGTTATTCCGGAAGTTTTTTTTTTTTTTATTCAATGGAAAATTGTGTAGTACGATTTCTTTTGAAACGTAAAAACGTAAATTCCAATTTATTTATTTATTTATTTTTTAATCAAAATGCTTTATTTATTATCAAAATGAAATATAATTAGGAAGAGGTTTAGAACATCTTCAACTTCCGAACCACACACAAAGGCAACGTATTTCGTAACGATGAAGCGAGACAACGAAATTTGAGACATTTCCGCCCTGCAAATAAACTAAACACGTCTCAAATCACAAAAGACAACAGGAAAGCACAGATGAAAATCGAAATGAAAAAAGTCGCCAAACTGTAAACCCATTCAAACTGGTTTTGTGTGCGTTAATTCATAATATGGACGTAACATGCACGACAAATTCGTATTGCATACAAAATCAGCAGTAAACGAATTTACTACCTTAGAAATTTACACTTATCCTTAAATGACGTACTTTGACAAAATCCCCTCAGTCGGAAGCGCCTACTATCAGTGACGAGCGGAAACTGCAACACCTCCCTTATCCGGGTCCACTGTCGAGACTCCGGATGAAGACAGAGGAAACCCCATGGGAGGGGGCTGGGGATAAACATCACAGTCAAATTTATCAAACTGATTAATACATTGGCCACATTCGTATGAGCTTGCTTATCTTATCGCTTTCCGTTCACTTCCTATTGATTGTGATCAATCATCTTACTATTTATTTGTATGGAAAATCAAGTACATAAATAAAAATTCCTAAAATAAACATAAACATCCGTATACACGGACATAGGTTTGGGGAAAGCCTGCAATATTGTGCCAATTATTTATAGTCTAGGAAAAGCCAGGTTCGAGCCTTTCAATCGAAAAGGGACAGTTGTGTTTTTCTTAGAACCGAAGACGTTGCTAAGTAGGACACGGACACCTGCTGATGTAAATGAAGACGACTAAAATGCTCAGTCATCTTGCGATGACATTCAACCGAAACGAATCGGCTGAAAACAAAAGTTTGGCGTTGTGTTTTAATTATGTTTTACAGTTCTAAGTGCAATATATGAAATTAAATGCGTTCGCACGACATTTTTATTTATAAGTTCACGTTTGTGAATTAATTACTTGTTCGCGTAACCAATTTAGCGACTTTTTCAAAACTCAACAACACACTTCAGACTTCACTTATCAGATCCGCAATTGGATTAAGTTCTAAAATTTCGATGACTCTACGTCACCAACTACCCCAACCAATCTAGCCTATTTTTTTTCCATTCATTTTTTGTTGTTTTTGAGGTTAAACACGTCAACTGTCAACCATGTCTCCAAGGGTTTCCCAACCAAGGCGCGCACTCAAGGTGGAAATACTTATTCCCTCTCTCCAGTTTCCACACTTCCGAGATGTTTGACGTCACGTAACAGACACTCCCATACTTTAGAGTACGGCTAAATTTCCCCCGTATACCAATAAAATTTAATATATAAGGATGTCTATCAATCCATGCTTTACATCTCTGTTGTTGTTGAGTCTAGCGTACAAACCAATCAGTTTCTCAGACCGCCACCTATTCAACCTTATCGTCAGCCAACATGTCTGGAAGATCGTTCGGTAAGATAAACCACGTGCTGGCCTGTTTCAGAGCTTACTGCGCTCTCCTGTAGTAGCAACAGTTTATTTCTGGCTCAGCCGCACAGCTGCGGTATCAACGATGCAGGAGGGGGGCATCCCGGTATGCCATCAACCTCGCATGCCGCGATTGCTCTTCACCGGCCACGGTCAAGGCCCGTCTCGCCCGACTGTGGCAGTCACATTTCATTTATGGGTAACTGCGTTAGCTACAAATGGAAATCCACCCTTAAATGATCGCTTGCGTCTTAAAAGTGCGCCTGGATGCCCGCTTTGCGAGTCTATTGCGTAATGTCTACGCGCACCAACTTTTTTTTCTCGGTTTTTATAGACAATTCACGCCGGAAGATGTAAAAATAATTGTTGGCGCGTAGCGTAGCATCTATTTTCGGATATTTAATTTTTTTTCCAACTTCTTTCTTTAATTCTTTAATTTTTTTTCTCCTACAGTTATGATGATCGTGAGCTGTATTTGCACGAGCGTTCTTTTCGCGAGTCCTTTGAATCGACCGGTCGCCGAAAACGAAAAGCTGTGCATGTTTAATGGAGAATTGTGCAACGACATTGCCGATCAGTTAATAGCCAACATGAGTGTCATATGCCCATTATATTTGGAGCCAGAACTTTCATCGTCTAGTCCATTCGCAGTCGACGATGTGTGCGAAAACGGAACCGTAGTCATCTTTCAAATCATTGAAACCATTGATAAACTGAGAGAAGAAAGGGTGAGTTACTTTAACTTTTAATTAAACGTTTTTACGTTAACTTACGTAGTCTTAACGGAAAAGTTGGGGTAAATAAATTGTTAAAGTAACAGGATATGATCGAGCAAAAGGAAACGAGATACCTAATCAAAATAGCTCGAAAGAATCTGTAAACTAAAATTAGTCACAAAAACTGGTACATGTACTCATTTTGAAGTCTTTTTGATTATTATTTTTATTTGTTGCAGGGAATTAGTGCAGTCAATTTGTGCAATTTTCCAACCGCAACGATTTCTCCGTCCACAAATGACAATCCTACGGTAAATTTGAATAATTTTGACAATTTTTAGACTTTGGATCCTAAACTTTTATTTATTTGTGTAATAATCAGTGTTGGTCAACTGAAAGTGCGTACCTGTCACTCGTACATTACTACGTTGCTTTGGAACACATCATCGACACACTTCAATCTTCCTATTCACACAAAGACAAAAGTTTCTTCGCGCTGTACAAAAGGTAGGTCTAAAAATAGCAAAATTTAAAAATTGCTAACTAAAAATGAATTTTTTTTAATGATGTAGTTTAGCGAGATACGTGCAGTATATGCGCTGCTCCTACGGGTGAGTTAAAAACTAAATAAAGTGTTATGAATCGTTAACTAATTTGATTTATTTCTTTATTAAACATTAGTATTTTGACAACTAAGCAGAAAATGGGCTGCTCTTTTGGCGGTTATTGGTACGAAAACAACGAAACGGCCAAACAAGACGTACTAGCAATATTGGAAAGCCAACCAACGTTACCCAGCCCATTAGAGAACGACACGGTAGTGCAAAGTCACGAATGCATGGTTCTGAAAAATCTGGAATCAAAAGCGAAAGAAATAAGAGACCATTTGATAAGGAGGGATCAGCCGTGCGAAGAATAGAAGGGAAGTAAAGCAAAGCGAACTGTAGTCCAAGTTGAACTGGATTCAACTCGAGGTATTCCAAAATAATTCCCCGCACAACGATTGAAGTCTGTGATATAATTATTAACCATCGAAGAGCGTGGACTTTTACTTGACCAATGGTTTATAAACTAGTGATATCTATTAAGCAGTTAATCGCCAGGTGTCGCGCTGGCAGCGATACAGCGATTCGTCTGTGTTTTATATGTCATCAACATTTTTCTCTTATTTATTCGTTATTTATTTTAACTTATTTATTATTATTAATACGAAAAAATAAAAATCTGTTAGTTGAATATTTTATTTATTATTATTATTATCTTTGTTTTGAAAAAAAAAATAGAATTGTGATCTTAAATTTTACTATAATACCGTATTGAGCCTAAACAGACATTACATGTGTATTTATTTATTTATATATTTATTTATTTATTTATTTATTTATTTATTTATTTGTTTATTTATTATTTGTTTATTTATTTATCTATTTATTCTCAGAGTTGAATTAGTGCCTTTTTGCAAAATTTTATATTAAAAAAAGAAGTCATACTGAATGTTTCTAACTTTCTATTCGCGCATGAGTTAAGATGGGACCGTGGTGCGCAATAATTACAGAGCAAGCGTCCCTCGAATTGGGAGGGTTTTTTATCCCTTTATTTTTTCTTCCTTTCTTTCTTTTTTAAAACAGAGAGCACATAAAAGTTTTACGAGGGACTAAATTCTCTCGAGTCGGACCCAGTTGGTGCTTTAGACAGACTTGGAAGTGATAATTTTTAACATTAATTTAGCTACCTAATCATTTGGACTGTTTTTGATGGATTTTCATTTCAGTCTCGTCAATAACTTTCCAAATTCTCGCCTGTAAATTTATTACCAAAGTCTTAAACCATCTTAATTGCGATGCCAATGATAGCTGGCTGCAATGATTTTCTCCCCTTCTTTTTATAACTTTATAATGCACAGCTGTCCATTGAGTGGCGCCGCCATTCGCCTGTTTCCCGCCATTTCTCGGTTGGTGTCACAAAAGCAGAACGTATCATAAAAATTGCTCCATATTTTTCCATTTTTATTACAAAACACATCCTTATTCGAGGTGCAGCGTTCTTTGTAATTTTTCAGTAAAGTTTGTTATAAGTCATTTACTCGACTGGCCGCTAACACTAAAAAAAGCCATTGGCCACTCAAGGCGCTGCGGCAGTGATTACGTCTGTATGTTGTCATTTTGATTTATCTCAACCAAGAATGGGTTCGGGGAACGCACGCTCAAAAAGATCTTTGACCTTGTGAGTCTGCTCAAGCTTTAAAACCACAAAACTTAATCGTTTTATTCAAAATTAAATTTATTTCACAACATGTTTATGTTTTTCCTTCCTTTCGTCCTTTTTAGGTAAAGGCAGAGGCGATACAGTTTCCATGTCATTAAAAATCCGACCGTCACATTTT
The DNA here is from genome assembly GCA_034701245.1 of Strigamia transsilvanica. Classification (NCBI taxonomy): domain Eukaryota; kingdom Metazoa; phylum Arthropoda; class Chilopoda; order Geophilomorpha; family Linotaeniidae; genus Strigamia; species Strigamia transsilvanica. Next base: position 43,640 of record JAQIXU010000059.1, on the reverse strand, counting down.
AATTGTTGCAAATTAGCAATTAGCATTTATCAAACAGCTCCGTGGGAGTAGTAAGTATAGCGATTAACTGCTGCAGCATAGCGTACCTGCACTTGGGTTTTTCCTGAGCCCAACTTGGAGTTATTGTTATCGTATGCATTTTTCAATACAAATAACTTACGTCATCACCTCGAAATATGCCCATAGTAGGATAATATTAGAAAGATGATACTTGAATCAAACAATTATTTTCATTTATTTTTCAATTAAATAAATTAATGACATACGAACTATAATAAGGCACATTATCTCAAGCTAAAAACAAATGACTGTGAAATTATAAATGAATGAAATTGAAGTTGGTAATTAAATAAATTGATAAGAATTAATAATGACATAATAATAATAATCGTTAATAAGTAGCAATAGTAATTCAACTAATATAATGCGGTATAATCTTATCTACCTGTAATACACTTAATATTTGCACCTGTCCTAGCTGCTTTCAGACAAATAATTTAAAAAAATAAATAACTTAGAAAAACACTTAGGTATAGAATAATAATATATATATAAAAAAAAAATTAAAATTAAGATTAAGGATGAGATTCGTCATTTACAATATATATGAAACAATGCATGGAACATTTGCCTAATATTAAGCATAGTTACAGTGTGGCCACATGTATTAAGGACCTGCCCATTTCATTTTAAACTATATACAAATATACACGTGAGCTTATCTTGACTAACAATTTAGTATTTATTATAATAATAATAATAAATAAATTATAAAGTGGCAAGTTATTTTTTCTTTTTATTTCTTTTTAAAAGTATGAAAAATTAGGAATTAATTAATTAAAACGAACAAAATACGTCACAATTGTCCGGTTTTCTGTGACTGCGAGTGGCGCATTAAGACACCACGTAACCCGTTTAACTCATTATTAAATATAGAAACACCCTATCTATAGAAAGGAAAAAACAAAACAAAACAAGACTAATAAATTATATCACAGATAAAAATAAATTACATCACACCGCTTGGAGGCTCGGTAATGTCACCCTGAGTAAGGAGACTCCTCCGTTTAAAAGCCTCTTTCAACGTCAATGGGGGAAAGAGACACGACAAACGTCTGGCGCCAAATTGTAAAACGACACCATTGTCATCAAGCAGACATAACGTCTAACAATTAATTTTACTGGAATTACTCGTTTTCGTTTTCATTTTCATTTTCCCTCCCCTCCTTAAGATGTTGTAGCTTTGGTTTTGAAATGCGAGAAGATGGTGGAGACAAAGTCAAGTGCCCCGATGTAATCACGAAGTACGATCCAGTCGCGAAGATCTCTTGCCGTTTTACTGTCTAAATCTCGGTACTGATGTGCCATGATGACGCGTTGGACGTCTGGATTTTGCTTGATTTTCATCTCGATCATAGCTAGCTGCAATTCGCACAATACTTGACGCAGTTTGCCTTCCAGTTGCCGAAAATGGTCAAGAAAATCACCCCCGTGTAGTATTTGATCCATGACAAGTTGCTCCAATCCAACAGCATAATGTTGCAGTGTTTCGTAGGATTGTCTCAACGCTTCTTCGATCTTTAATAGAAAATAAATAGAAAAAAAAAAAGTCCTTTTTTAGAAAGGTAAAAGCACACAAAACACAAGCGATGATTCACCCACAGGTAAATGAGTAATATTACAATACACAAGTGTGACTAATAATTTCCTACTCCCCCACTGTCTACATCAAAAGCAACCCCAAGGTCAATCCGGGTGGGCTTCATTGCATTACGGTGGCGGAATGCAGCGAAGCACGAACAGAATCGCCACTTAATAGATTTGTTTCTCTTTCCTTCTCTGCATTATTAATAGATACGTTAAAGACAAGTAATAACTCGTTTTAATGTGATGATGTAACACCGGCAGATGAATCCTGCCCGGACGCAGCTAAGGTAGGAAAAAAATTGAGGCCAAACCAAGAAGGAACTTGATTTCATAACGGGGAAGATCCTGCTCAATAGATACAAAAATTCTCACCTGAAGTGTATCCAGATCTTGTGGGCTTGGACGTGACGGATGAGGAAGCCAATCGTAATGCAGGTCCGTCGAATACGTAGGGAAATGTGGATCCCGAAATGCATCCATAACCTATTAATTAACAAAAAGACAAAAAAAAAAATTAGAATAAATTCAATTTATGCATTTTATTATTTTTTTTTAAATTTTATTTTTCTCTTTGTTCGGTGTGAATCACTTGTTTCGGTTATAACGCTATTGTTATCATAAATTTGGCGGGAAAAATCAAGGTTGAAATGATGTTTTCAAGGACTATGTATAGTAAGAGACGGCTGGAAAGGGAGAGCTTTTAACGTCTGGCTACTGACTATCACAGTAGTCCAAGGTCATGGTGGTGCTTTGATGCGTGGGCGTTCATTAAATGCACTGGGAAAAAAGTGTATGCATGCATCCTGGATCGATTCACCTGAACTACAGTTGGATTTTTGTTTTATTTGCATTTTTATTTTATTTTATTTTTGTTTTTTTCTTTCGTTTTTCTTCACAACACCACAAGTTTGCTGCGATCACTATGGCGGGACGTTGTGGCGCCCGCAGGTGTAGAATTGATGCCTCGATATAAAACCCGAGAACACATTTTTATTGTAGTGTATTTTGCCTACTTAACTGAGCAATGAGGTCGACGGCCAATACCACGTGTTAAAGCGGCACGCCCCCTTTTTCACGCGTTTACGGTTGCGTACATGCAAAACCGATTGTCCGTGACCTCAGGGACAAACTTGCCCTTGAAGACAGACGCGAGAAAAAGAAAAAAATTGAAAAATGCCCTCGAGAAATGTGCAGCGTTTGTAGGTCAGGTTGTATAGACTCTCGTTACAACGAATTATCCCTTTGTTTACATCACACTATGCAAATTATGCAGTGAATCTACTCTGTATACGTCGTCACTTCATTTACACATTTTTTCCCCGTACACTCATTGGAATAAACAAAACAAACCGGGCGCATTTGTATAAAAACTTTGAATAGTAATTTCAGTATATTAAGAAGTTATAATTAAAATTAAAAAAAATAAATAAATAAAAATTATTGGATGGATGTGGGGAGAGGAGGGAACAAAAGTGAAGAGAAAGGTGAGAAGAACAGTCACGCGCCGCGTGCTGGCCTTCAACTTAGCTGGGTGAAAGGCGATGATAAAGCAACTTATACAAAGAACAAGAACATGCCAGTCGACATCGCTACTAGAGCAATCGGTCAAGTGACGTGAATAAACAAGGATGAAGGAGATAAACGAGCGATTGTAAAAGCGCAAAAAAAAAAAATTTATTTGAAAGAAAAGAGCAACAAGTGATTCATTGAATTATTATTTGAGAAAAAACGATAAGAGAGTTTTGTTACTTACAAATTCAGCGATAACAGCATCGGCGTGTTCCTTGGCTAGCAACGCCTGGAGGGCGATATTGTTGAAGAGTTCATGAGGTTTCATAGGTGGTATCTCGATCTCGCTTTCTGAAGATCCCAGCACCTGGTCGGGATTGACACCGCACGGATTGACCCATTTGGGCGTCGTGGGCACTGGAGCTGACATGGTAAGAGCGGACACGAGCAACAGGACGACGGCAATCCAATACGAACGCCAACAGCCACCTGACGGAGATACGGCACAGTTAATAGTGAGCTGCGACGCCTTGTCCATGCGAACGGTCGACACCTTACTCGACATTAATACCAACTGGGGTGAATGGAACAATCTGTCTGCACCTCCTGTCACTGACCAAAGGAGGCGTTTGGGCGTCATCCGAACGCGGGAGTCTACTGCTTGTGAGTGACCTTTGCATGGCGTCGGAGCCCCAGTTAAATAGACACGACATAGTGGGCAGCCGCATTTCGCTTTTGCAACCAACTCTTGAAAACGACAGAGCCACAGGTGGAGGTGGAGTGGCAAATACAACGCCGGATACCAGCCCCATGACGTCAAGGCCGGAAACTACAACGTTCCGCTCGAGCCATTGGTCGTCCACGGGAGGGAACAGCACGGGGCCGAACGCCCGTCATTGGGTCCCGCATGTTACGGGAGGACACGACTCCTTTCTGACGTCAATCTTAAGGCGTGGCATAGCTAATACCAAATCATCGGCTATTTATAGTGTCAACGTACTACGGCCTGTTTTTTCCATCGTGCAATCACGACTTGTTATTATTTGCTTTTGTTTATTTGCCAAACACATTTCAACCTTTTTTCCTTTCCTTTCCTTTACCTTTCCTTTCCAGGCCCCCGGTTGCATTTACACCTTGTCGCAGCTACTCGCACACAACAAGTTCGAACGTGTTTGTTTTTGTCAGTCTACCTTTTCATTCACAAAGCTGATAAGGAACGCTTGGAATGCGTTTGCGACATCCTGGCCCTGCCCACGCATTCCATCATTCCATATGACTCGCGGGAAATTCAAACGTGCTCCCCAAAGCGTGCACAATGACGGGCTAATAATCAATAGCGCTGTGGAAAACCCAATTTTACATCCTTATCCCCTCCCATTGTTGCGTCTGTAGCATTGCAGTCGCGACGCGTACACGGAAAACCCCTCTTTTTTTAAGAAGCCCAACTTCGAAGAAATATGACGTCATGCAACGTCAGCGGAATCAGGGTCAAACGCAATTTGTGGACATTTCTTCCGACGATGGCGGAAGGGCACACCTTATGACTCAGCCTATTTCAATGCGCAAATTAAAAACGCATGTGGAACATACTCATCCAGAATAGCAATAATAATAAAAAAATGAATGTATCTTTTTTTTTTCCTGCTGTTTATCATATTGGAAGGCAAAAATATTTTCCTGAAATCCGGGTGCGAGAGGAAAGCCCAACTCTATAAATAGCACACTTCGAGATATAAATAAACTGTTTAAAGAGATCAAAGCCAAATGTTGTATAACAATTGCGGTTATTTTAAAAAAAAATAAAATAAATAAACAAAATGCAAATAAAAATTTTTAAATATTTGATTTTAAATATTTATATATATAAATTAAGATATTTAAAGAAAAATATCGCTTGATAAAAATCTTGCACCACCCTAAAGGTAAATAGAAAATAATAGCAAATTCCACAGACATGGCGGCAAGAAGCAAATTAAACGTCACCAAGCATTTCCTGTCGGCTGGGGCCAAACAAGGTATTGTTCAAGTAAAGGATGTGTAGATGACCCACCAGAGATGGGACACATGAGCGACATTATTCTGCTGCTATTAATTGACTGATTTATTATCAATTCATTATTGTTTTGCTTGAAGATCCCTAACCTCCAATAAAAAAATTAGGGTGTTTTTTTTGTTGGAGCAAAATATTTAGATCACAAATTTGCAAATCATTCTAGTGTAACCAAACTTTTAATTAATCATTTTTAGAAAAAAATTTTAATTGAAAAAAAATAATACAAACAAAAAAAAAAAACGATTATCGGCACATCTTATCCTATTGTATGGCGACCAAAAGACGCGACTGGAGAGAAAAACTGACGCCCTCGCGTCCAAACCACAAAACATTTAATCGTCGCATTTAACCCCTTTCCGCAATTTATTTAACATAAAACAGGAAATAAACCCTTAAAAATTCCACCCACTCGACTCTTTACTTGCACTGATTCAATATTATCAACTTCGTGACGTCATCCGGGTTCCTAAGAGTCATTTCTTGTGAGATTAGTTATCAGTTATCACTTAATTCAGCCAAGTGCATATAAATGAAATCAAAATAAACAATAGTGTCACTGAGTATTAATCTTATCAAGAAACACACGGAATACACCATTCGACTTAAGGGGAGACGATCCCTGAATACCTATTGTTTTATTGATCGTTTGTCACAGCTTCGGCCATTTTGACACCTGACCCAGTGAACGCATGACGTAATGCGCTGTAGTAGCGTGGGCGACCTTGGGAATGGGGGAATAGCCAAGTTGACAAGTGTGAGAGAGAAAGCAATACTGCATTGTGGTTACCATAACAACCACGCCATCAATCGCTCTGCTAACATGCCAATGCGGAGCTTCGGGGTGGGGTCCTCTAGCCACCTAATGAGGAAGTCAGTAAGAATCACGTTTGGCATATCTGCAACGCCTCAACAATCAACTTGCATACCTTTTAGGGGGGTGCAAAGAATGTTTTGTTAAGTGTTGTTTGTTCTTCCATGTTAGGTTTATTTTTTTTCTCTCGTCTTTTTGGGTTTTCCACAACAGTTTAAAGAATTGCGTGGATCAAGGCGGAACAAAGTATAGGTGTGAATCCATTAAAAGGGAAAATTTCAACAGGTAGAAACGCAAAAGGTAAATTTTTTAGTAGATTGTGCTCGTCGAGGGCCGCCATGCGTGAGAAATGCAGGTCTGTGAATTCACTTGGCGTTTCCTTACCTGTTAAGGTGTTTTCTCAGCACTAGAGGAAATACTCAGGTGCACGGACGCCGACACCAGGAAGGAAGGAAGTAGCTAGCGAGATAAGTCGACGCCAAGTGACAATCCCGAGTGACGTTTACTCCCCCACACAGCAGTCGGCATTGGGAAAATCCACTCGCATTATTGGCTGAAATGGGTCACGTGACAGCGAATTCCATCGCGGCCATCGCGAGTACGGACAGTGACGTACATGCTCGATAAAAAGAGGAGAAAGTAATCGATGGTAATGAAACCAATTGACGGATCATAAAAGCATTTTTTTCCTATTAATTTGGCACAACTTACTATGGAGTCTGAGGGGTGACTCGCAAATGATCCTATTTCTGAGACCGGGCACTGAGCCAAAGTCAATTTTACTTAGATTTTTATGCTTTATTTTATTTTATTTATTTTTCTTAGCTTTTTCCTTCGTTTTAATAAAAATATTTACGTAATATTAAATTGAGAGTTAAAGAAGTTGGCAAGTGAACTCCGATTTGGTAAAACGTCATGCGAGAGTTATTAAGATCGAAAGAAAAAAGTGTCAGAAGCCGGTTAGAACCTGTTCAGTAATCAGATTAAAAAAAAGAAAGGTGTTCCCTCAAGACCTCCTACCACTCACCTCCAGTAACAACCAGCGAGTAATCTACTCTACCTACTTAAAAACCTCCCACTGAGGTTTTAAACATTTTGTTGACAGGAAGTCTTCGAGTTATTCCAAAAATTACAAGAATACGTTCGCAGGTTTGCTAAGTGATTTCCTTACCAGGATGTCCAAGGGGCGTTCACACCAAGGAAACCATGCTGACAATCAATTATACACGTAGGGCTAACTCATTGACCTTAACATAGTTTCGTTTATTTTCGGGTAGTGAAAGGAATGGGCAAATTTGTTCGACACTCTCTCCTCTTTGTTTCTCTAATCTCGGGTTCAACTCTTTGTCTGTTTATTAACTCTATATTTCTTTCAATTAGAATTTAAAAACTCAATAACAGAGGTGCAGTTGGTTGTTTATAAATTTTTTTTAAAGCAAAAAAAATGTAAACGCCCTAGAGTTCGTTTGCAGTATTGATTGCAACATATTTCTTTTCCGTTAATTCATTTATTGCATGAGTGAAGATGGCGGAAGATGCATCCCTGCAGATTCACCTGCGCTTGGTTTCCCGCGCTTCCTCATCCGCCTCAAGTTGGTTGTCCTTGGCTCGTGAGTCAGCGGGGGCGTCAATCTGCAGTTAGACCATCAACAGGTGTCAAATGAGTCTAGCAAAGTTTCGTGTTCTCCACATGGCGTGGTCGGTTGGTTATCACGATAACCCTAAAACTCTTTGAGTGTTGGGTAGGGGAAATGGTGCCCGGGCAATTCGTTTGTGGAATCTTTGCAATTGTTCTTGTTCACAAATGCGGTTCCACAGGTGCGCATCTTTCCAGATGAGCGACAAGAAGCAACTTGAGTCAGCACGAGTCACGCCAAATTGACCCCGTTCCCACCTGGTGTCATCATGGACATTGGCACGTGGTGAGGAAACGCGCATCGGCGGTTACAGGTGCAGCTTAATATGTCAGAATAAATTGGTGGCACAGAAAAGAAATGAAAAAACCGACTAAACCAGATCCGGATCTATTTTTTTTTTCTTTCTTTCTTTTTAAATATAAAAAGTACACAAAACGGCAAATACCTTAACAAGAATTTTCTTTTGTTACGTCTACTACGAAATTTTAAGCGAAAATTTTAGTCATAACAGGAATTTTATTAGATCATCCAATCACATGGAATTAAGCATAATTAATTTAAAAAAATTACAATCTTAAAACAATAATAATTTCATCTTCAGACTCGATTAAATAAGTCAGCTGGTCTCTTTATGCAACACTGTTTTCCCACCAAGTTTTCGCGTACATTGACCCGAAGTGAGTCAAGGGAGCCCCGGGAGCCACAACCACCACAATCATCCTTACACGAAATCTTACCACAATTTGGCTCCGAGTCAAATTCAAATTACGGAACAAATGATTCTCCATCATCAACTCATCAAAAAGAGAGAAAAAAAAAAAACAAACAAAAAAAAAATCAAAAGAAGAAAAAAAAAAACAATACATTAACTTAGAGTGGGTTCTATGAACATAGAATGCTTCAAGGAAAAGCCCAACTAAACATCGATCCAAAACTGAGTCACGCATCAGAATCAAACTACTTCCGTGAATCCAACAACAAACACAAATCTAACAAGTTCCAACATATAAATTAAACAAGCGCAAATTAAATTTTTTTTCAAAAAAAATCCAAACACAATTTTTTTCCCTGCTGATTTTGATTTGTCAGGTCGGGCGTCAACCCATCACACTGACCCACTAACCTTGTAATATAAATCCAACAGTCCTACATTTATACTTAACACTTACCAAGCGCGTGGGCGTAGGAGGACAATGCGGTTCGACCGGCTCCCGCTGACCACGCGATGATGACGCGAGTCTTTCGTAGCCCTGGGCAACGATGTGGTTTATATCGGGGGATCTTCATCGTCCCTCAACACGGATAGATGCCGCCATGCAATCGGGCGGATGAGATGGACTCGCACATGATTTGGCGGGAGACTGGCGGGCATTTTATACATTGCTTCAGGCAACCTAGAAAAGGGAGGCGAGGGTGGAGCCAATTCAGAGAAACCCATGTATCGACAAAAAGTATGAGTCGACTCATAGCGCTGAGTAAGTCACCCCCGTACAATCAACCCATCTTACCCTAAACATTCGTCGACCCATTTATGATATCACGATTACGTAAAAGTTTTCTACCCTCCTCACGCCGCGCTCTAAACACCCCATAACTGGTCATTTGTGAGGGAATGAAAGTTCAGCACATGAACTAGTCACGTATTCAGGGTCAAGGTCATGATGCAGCCTCATTAAGCGCATCACCTCGTTCCATTGGCCAAGTGAGACTGGGGAATGGATTACCGCACCTGCAAGCCGCAGGTATGCGAACGTCGACCAACAGACATAACAACACAAAGCGATCAATGAGGGATACCTGATTTCACCTCATTGGAACGTCAATGAGAAAACGAACGGCGCATTCCAATGGGTGAAAATGAGAGGAAAATATTAATGACTTATAAAAGAAACATCGTTTTTTTCCTGAATCATGTCATGCGAGTTTCCTTGTATCATTTTATATTATTATTTTTGTATTAAATGATTTTTTTTTTGGAGGATTTTTTTTTTTTTTTCATTGTGAGAAAATTCCAATGAATTGCATTGATATCCGTAGAAACAACCTCCCTTGTGTTGGTTTGTCATCTTTCAGTCAAATACACTTGACCTTGAGTATTAGTACAAACTTGCAAGTAGCCCCCCTCTTAGCTTGTTTTATCTCTCTCCCGCCTCTATCACACAAGTTTAGCTCGTTGATTGCTGATCCGTGGCCTTGGGTTTGAAGGGTTAGCTAACTCTGAAGGAGAACTAAGAAACAAAGCGATTGGTGTCTGCAGTTGCACTACTTTTATACTAGTTTGCGTAATTTGTGTAAACTTAAAGTTAATTTTTTTTTTAATTTTTTTTTTTGCAAGATAAAATTATGAAAACTAGAGTTTGATGGTTATACCTGGGTTAGGATCGGTCAAAGGAACTGTGTTTGAAAACGGGTGGAGTTGGAAATGAAAATCAATCAGGCGTTTAATGAGAATCCTCTCACGCAAAATGTGCCGATCAATCTGGGCAAAGAACGAATACCCAAACAAAACACAATTGAACAAAAGAGAATGATAAAAAACAAACAAATATAAAATATGAAGATATTAATTATCACACTATTATAATGTGATTTATGTTTGTACATTTATCCGTGGTAAAGAACAAAACCCATTTAATACAGACGGTCAAAAGAGTACGGCTTGGGTTCGTGCAGATACATGTGAATGAAAATAATCAGAGTAAATTCCACGTGTATTGATTTTTTTTTACCTTTTACCTTGGCACTCTTCAACACACGCCCTGAAAGCCAAGGAAAAAGGTTTAATAGATCACAGACAAAGTTGCCAACCCTTGAAAACTAAAATGGCAGATGCACAATTGATGAAATTCAAAGAAATGTCACTTTGTTTCAGAGAAAATGGCATCACTCACAAACAAACGTGACCTTGACTGTGTAACAAGCTAACGACGCAAAAAAAAACAAGGAAGAAAAATTTTTTTTTTAATAAAAATATTTTTAACTAATAGTAATAATTTAATTTTTGTTTGAAATTTTTGTTGTTTTTTGTTGCTATAATATTTTAAAGTAATTTTTTTTTGAAGTGAGCTGACGATTTAAAGAAATGCATTCTGTTTACATGAAAATATACACCTGGCGTGTTCCACAAGGATGTACCAGTAAACATTTTTTTCACTCTGTGTATCTGATTTCACCATTTCAACAATATCAGCCGTTGTTGTTTTTATTCGGATGTGTAAAAGAAGTCAGTCATTTTTTGGCATGAGAAAATTTATTTTCCAACTCGCACGTGCGTGCTGAAGATTTCAAAACAAGGAATTTGCTTGTTTTCATTTTCAAATTGCGCCACTAGGGTTGGCGCGCTACTCAAACGCATCTCCATTTGAATGGCGTCTGTTTCCAGTGATTTTAACGACTTTTTCCATTCTCTTAAACCGCCATTTCGTCTTAGGTTGATAAGATGGTGATGGGCGGAGCTTAGTTGGTTGAAGAAACCCACCTGAGTTGAAATAATGCGAATGCCCCGCGTCTTTCTTTTACCCACCCCACCCAAAAAAGAGGTTTGAAAAGAGGAGTGTAGTCAAAGTGGGGCTAAAATAAAATAAAATTTTTACTTAGGTCGTAAAAATCGCCAAAGGTTTACCTTCCCCTTTGTGGACCCAGTCAACGCTGATTGGACGACGAAACACGTTTACGAGAGACGTAAATCACCACTGAGCGACGCCCAGTCGAGGCCAAAAAGGAATTGTCACCTCAAAATCATCCAAAACTCGACACTAAATATGAGCTTTATTACCGCAATTTCACTCTGGAATTTGTCATTTCGATTAAATTACTTTTTCATGGCATCACTATGATTGCTCGTATGCTCATTCTTCGACATTTTTAAGTGAAATTCTACACTTTTCAGCCAAATTATGGACTTCTGGTTTTCGAGTTAAACCAATTTACGAATTTTATAAAAACCGTTCTATTGATGCGCTTCCTGTACATGTTAGATGGCGCGTCACAAAAACATCATTAAAAGGTAAACGTTTAAAACCGTTATATTTCTTTCTTTTACTTAGCAAATTTCAAGATTAATGATTCTAAATGAAAAAGGAAAAAAAAATCGTTTTAAAATGATGGTGCAAAGCGACAATTTTAAAATAAACAAAACGACTGCGCCGCAATTCTAAATAGCGATAGAACGAACAGTTTTACTGTATATTAAGTCATTTGTTTTAAATTTACGAATGCTTATTCACATCATAGTATCACGTGAACTTCTCTCGGAGTCGTCACCAAATTAAGAGCAAAAAAAACAAACGTTTATTGTTCGTTAAGCACTACAAATTGGCTCCATTTTAAATTAATTAATTGTTTAGCTCTGGATAGGAGCATTTTCTGGTAAAACGTAATTAACTATTTACATAAATAAACGATTCTCGTTGTGAAATCTCACATCAATGTCCAGTAATTATTGCTTTCCATGTGATGATAAACAGGCCGACTCATTTATGCAGTTAGTAAACGTGACAAACCGCCGACTCATCTGTGAGATTCTGTGCCTACTTTTGCTAAAGTGAGGGGCAATTTATGCCGTTGCCATTCTTTTTCTTATTCCAGTTTTTTTTTCCATCGTCGTCTTTGCTCCCTTTATCTCAACCATTCTCGACCGTGGGAAAGCAATGCTTCGTCTTCCGCCCCACACCCACATCACGACTGGTACCTGCTCGGAGACCGAGGGGCGGGATCACGAAGCAGACGCAGGGTCAAAGAGCGCACTCAAAATTTCCGTTATTTCCTGGGCAACGTACATAGAATTTCCGATCTTTTTCTTTTCTCTTACTTGATGTGATCTATTTTATTTTTTATTTATTTTTTTTTTAAAATCTGGCTCTTGCATTCTGATAATTCGAATGACCATCACCTTACGCTTGTTTTCTCGTCTTTCCCACAATTCGCTTGCGGCCGTGATATTGCAAGCGCCGGTCTGTGATTTACAGATCAAAGATAAGAAAAAAAATCTCAGTAACCAAATGACCATCTTCCACCTTTTGTACCTGTCTTATTTATTTTTTTATTTGATGAAGGAGGCGGCGAATATCAACCTATTAATTTGTGAATTATACAAATTTATTTCTCGTTGATGCGGTTTATGTTTCTAATAAAAAAAATAATAATAATAAACAAACAAATACACAAATAAATAAATAAATAAAACAATAAAAATGAATAAAACGAAAGCTTTCCCTGAAATCCTACTATATTTCCAGGTAAATAGTAACACAATGACATCACGCTCATCGCTCGCTTCTGTTTTCCACTTTATTTGTTTTTCTGATGCCCTTAATAAAGTATGGTTGACCATGTCTCAACAAGAATGCGTGCTTCCTGTCAGTTAATATCAGAGGCGCGTAAGGAAATTCCACAGGCGATTCCTTGTGGGTATTTAGTTTCCGAATCACCACATTAACGTCTTGCTAAATTCTTGACGAATGAGTGGGAATATTTCTAAATAAATTAAATTAAATTAAATAAATAAATAAATAAAGACAGGCGTGTCATCCGTATGTAAATCAATCAGTCAGATTGTAACCTAAGACTAGGGTGGCCTTGTTAGGATGCAGTTCAATCTCTATAGACCCCTTCAATTAAGTCAGTGGCGTCTTATTTCATCTTATCCAGATGCAACTTGTTTCACTACCTGCTAATTTGCAGACCTCCGACAAAGAATAATAAGAAATCTATTTCCTCTTTGCATTCCCACCGTCAGCCTCCGCTTCCTGCTCCTGGATTTTTCCCTCTTCAAACTTTATTTTTTCTTTTTCCCTCATTGAAAAATATCTTTAACAAATATTATCACAATTTGATAATAAAATTCTGTCTGTTTCAAGGTGTGCTTGGGGGTTTCCCAATCATTCACCTGGCACAACCTGGTGCAATTGTGAGTCAGCTAAACATTCGGGAGGTCGAGAAGGATGCTAAGATGTTTGCTATTAAGAAATGACGTAATTGCGAAGTGAAATAAGGGAACGACCTGTGGTAGATGATGAAATATAAGCGAATTCTTGCATTAATTCAGTGGGTTTGTCAATCCAATTTTTTTTCTTTTCTCTTTTCTATAGGTTTCTTTATTTTTTTTATTTTTTTAATGTCCTTATCTCATTTTACCCTCTTTTCTCTTTTACGTTCAGTAATTGTCCACTCAAAGAGCACATAAATAATCCATTCAGCCTTTTGAAATGTCAAGCAAATTTTTAACGGTGAGAGTAAAAAGTGTTTTGTGACAGGTAAAGGCATTTTTATCGCTGCTAAAGCTTGGAACAGCAGTTTTTTAAGATTTAGTTTAAGGCATTTCAAAACAACCCAAAGGATATTAATTTTTTTTTTAATCTTACAATTTTTATGTTTTGGAATATTAGAGATTTATTTGTTGTAAATAAAAGATAAAAACGAAGGAATAAAAGTTACATACGTTGAGATTGGAATTTTCAGTATTAAAGTTATTTTGCAACTTGAAATCTAGCACCTGATGTAATAAAAATTAAATAAAAGCAATAATAAAAATATTATTTAAAAAAATAAATAAACAAATAAAAACCAAAATCAAAAAATTTTTGATTTTGGATTCATCGACATTTTATTTCATTTTATAATACTAATTTTGTGTTTTGCGACGTGCGACGCTGTAATAAGAAATATCAAACCGACTCGCGTGTTCACATCAGTGACATCTATTGGACAAAAATAGAATTCTTTTGTATTAACGCTGCTTTACTGTATTACACTTGAAAAAACCCACTTGGTATTAGTCCAAAAATAAGATATAATTATCTCATTTTTGATTTTCCAACAATTTATTGCAATATTTAAATGATTATTATCCCTTAAAAAAAAGTTTCCGGTCAAATAAACAGACAAAGCAGATCATGTCTTTTAAAACGTGTAATTACTTTTCAAAATAAAAAGAAAAAAATAAAAAAAAAATTAAGAAAAAGAAAAATTATGTGTGAAGTTTACCTTCAGCGCTTTGAAGATTTCCGTTTTTAATGACTAGACATAGAGGTTATTTGACTTTTATTTTTAAAATTGGGTTCAAATTGGACCTCCAGTGAGGTTGAAAATCCGCCAGTGCAAGTCACGTCCACGACGTGTGCGGCGGTAGAGCAAAAGACATCGACATCTGCACTCTGTCACTGCAACGACTGCACACAGAACGGAAATCTGCAAGTGTAATTACAAGCAAAGTGATTTACGAGTAGAAATGCCTCTTTTCGGCTCTAAACACCTGTTTCCGAGTACGATTCGCAAACGAGTACTATAGCTTACAATTTGCTAACTTCGCTGACGTATTAAGTTTTGTCAACTGGAATTAAAGAGGTCAAGTGGCTTTTTTTTCTTCCTTTTTCTTTTCTTTCTTTCTTTTTTCTTTTTTGTTTTGTTTTTTCCCCGCCAAGTTTGCAGCGAAGGATAATGTTGGAGCTCTTATTGCTGCAATTACTACTTTTAAATTATAATTCGCCTCTGCTTTTGTCCTACTATGCAAGGACGAAAAAATACGGTGTTTACGAGTGGCAATTTAAAAGATTCGGTGCCCACAGATTTTTATCTTTATTTATTTTAATGTTCGCGGCCTCTTTCATGTTGACGGGCTTTTACTTTCATTGCTTTGTCACAAGAACTCATCTTAAGTCGCACTGCTTTTAAATGAATAAAAAAACACATCTGTACATATTTACGTTCAATTAGATTTATTACTTTTTGTATTTTTATACACTTTTAAGGATTGTACCAATCTAGGAATAATAGTGAAAAGGAAAGAACGAGCAATACAAATAAAATCCATACTCTGAAAGTTGCATTTTTTTTCATTGCCTGAAATCGATTCGAGTGAGAAAAAGATATCAAGTATGAAAAATGTCGCTTGTACCTCGCGAAGTTCCTCATTTGCATCTCGGATGGTTTCGGTTGTCCCCATAACATTGTCAGCCATTAGTTCTATGTCTTTTCCTTGTTCCAGAACTTTGTCCGCAAATACTTCTTGCAGTTTAGATATTTCAACTACTTTGCCTTCAATTTGCCTGAAATAAAATTAATTTCATTAAATATCTCAATTTGTAATCAAATTAATTGTTTAAAGTACTTGATATCAGCTGTAAGCGACGTAAATTCTTCAAATAATTTCTCATTTTCCTGTTCAAACTAAATGTAAATCAAGTTTTGAATTAATAAAACCAAATTCCTTTCATTTAATTTTAAAATCAGACCATTTGGATTTCTTCTGGTGACAAAATATCTTCGTCCTTAAAATGAGAAGTGTCGGATGGTTTGTCGTCTGCATCTAAATTTAACTGCGATTTACCTAAACAAAATCAGTTGTAAGTCCGTGTACATAATTAAAATACAAATACTACGTGTACTTTGCGAATATGGAAACTCTGAATGTATCGTACTTTCAGTGGGGCTTTTAACACTGTGTTTTTCTTTAGTTTCCAGTTTGGACCTGACAAATAGTTTGAAAATAAACATTTGGTCAAACAAAAATGTTTTTAATTTTTTTTTATTATACATTTTTTGGAGATCAATAATTTTTTTAATTCTAATAGCTCTCTGTTCACTGTATATTTTACAAATTTCTGCAAATATAAAAATAAAAATGGATGAAATGAAGCAATGGGCGTTTAAATATTTGGATAAATGTTATAAGAGTGCAATATTTACTAACTTTTCAAATAATCACCCAGTAAGGACACAACTGCATCCTTATGTTGAAATAATTGAGAATTTCCTTGATCATTTTGAACTGTACATAAAATAAAATTAAATAATATCGGTTTTACATTAATTGCGTCATTAGTATCGCATTAAACACAAAAAAAAGCCATTAAGATTGGCCCACCAAAACCTTGCGCGTGAAATTCCCGGATGTTATGAGAACATTGTCGAATTATATTTTGTGCCTCAGAATCAATCTGATCTCGTTGAACATCACTCATGGAAGACGAATCGCTTATCAAATTACTAAATCAAACGAAATAAACTTTATTAGTTGCCATAAAATTTTTAATAACTGTTTGTTTTTCAAAAATGTAGGTGTAAAATTCTTACTTTGTATTAATGTAAGTTTTTCGGTGGTCTAATAAAAACTCTTGCAACTTTGATATGCAATTTACCTATTTGAGGAAAAAAAATTGTATTAAATTACTTTAACTTTTAACATTTAAAGAAAAATATATATACAAACCATTTCCTTTGCTTTAATATAAAATTCTGTCTTTGCTTTGTGTCTATTTTTCTTATCGAAATCTAAATTAGCAGCTGGTCCCAGTCCAAGCGCTTTATTTCTGGTTTTAACAGTTTTGACACACGCTTTGAATAATACTGTTATGTCCATTTTAATTTGTTTAAAACAAAATATTTCTTTTTAATAATATCTTTCAACATTACACTGCGAGGTTGAAAAACCCTGCAATAGTCTGACAAGTGAGTAAATCAGTAAAATGCAGCTGTGTGTCCGCTTACTCGTCTTCGGGCGCGCCACACCGAAAAAATGAAAACAAACTAGTCCCGCATAAAATCCACGTACATGTATACATTTCTGTATGTAGAACTTTAAAGTAAAATCTAAATTTCAAACTAAAATAAAACAAATAAAATTTAAAACTAAAACGGAAACTTAAAAACGTTATTCCTTTAGCAAATCTAGTAAATCGTGTCTTTCGTCATGAAAAATAGTTACTTAATGCATTTACACACAAAATAGGACCGAAGTTGAATAACAATAATGGCGACTACCACAACTTATCTGATTATTTCTGTTTTAAATATCGTGCATTGGATTTCCGCCATTAATCAAAATCCAAATAATTCCTGTACCGGTGAAAATTGCTACGAACCTCACTCTCCACTTATAAAGTGTAGCTACCTGTAGGTTACCTTAATACCGTTTATTTTATCTAATTATAATAATAATTTTTTCTCATTTTTTGCAGCCCTTTAGAATTTCTAAACTGCATTTTACCAGATGCAGTAGAACTAAATGAAAGTAGACGAGCCGAACTTGGCTATGGATGTACTAAAGTGATAAAATGATAATTAATTTTAAATGCACGTGTTTAATGAGAAAAACCTTTGCAGTACGGTGGTCAGAGGTATGAAAATGTTCAACAAACCGCTGCTCTGTGCACGGCATTAGACGGAATTGAATGTTTTGGCAACAAAACTTTTTTAAAAGATGGTTTTCCTTGCCTAAGGTATACACATTTTTACCTATAAATTAATAACGTATCACATTTCTCCCCTAATTTTTTCAGGTTCAACGGTCATTATTTTACAACAACATTAATTTACTCGGTTCTGCTGGGTTTTTTAGGAATGGACAGATTTTGTTTAGGCCATACTGGCACAGCAGTTGGGAAGCTACTCACATTGGGCGGCGTTGGAATCTGGTGGATCGTTGATATTGTTCTTTTAGTAACGGGAGGCCTAATGCCGGAAGATGGAAGTAATTGGGAGCCGTACATATGACAATATTTGTTTTTCTGATTTGTTTTTCGTGCGAGTGCGATTTGAATGATAAATAACATTGAAAAACGTTGCTTGGTGAAACATTTGAAGTTTGATGGTGATGTTTGATGGTGCAGTAACAAATTGTACTCATTATCTGCCACGACTGGTGAAATGTTTGAGATATTTCAAACATCAAGCGAGAAGTTTATTCACACAAAATTGTATATAAATTGTAGTGGTATGCATGAAATGAATGTGTATGATTAATTCGATAATTCCAAATATATTTATAATATATAATACTGTAAATAAATTAATTTACGAATTTTACTAAAGACGTTTCATTACTTAAGAGATCCCCTCTATTGATTATATCGCACCCTTATTTGTATTGAATTTGTACACAAGATGACGCTGGCTTATCAGCACGATATCGCCATCCAGTGGGGAAAATGAGAATTGATAAACATCCTTTGACGTCATCGCGATATACGCTTCCTCCTTACAATGGCCGTGCCACTGTGTTTGGTTCAAGACCGACAGTTTATATCTGAAATATTTTTGTTTATACATTATTTAAATAACTAAACCGTGGAGTCGTATATCTCGCGCATTGTGAAATGTACAGATTGTCAAATACATGGCATAGCAGGTTCGAATGTCGTGCCTAAGGATTATTTTCAATGAGTAGCGGCCAATGAGTTTTCACCATCATGTCTTTCTTTACGAGTTTTAAAAAGATTTTCAACCTTGGCAATTCGAGTGAGAACAAATATAAAAAGAAGATTTTTAATTACATCAAGTTTGACGTTAATCCAGAAGATGTATGGGAAATTATTGGAGAATTGGGCGATGGAGCTTTTGGAAAAGTATACAAGGTAAATAAACAAGAAACCGAGAAAAGTTTTGATTTTTATTTGTTTGTTTATTCAACAAAAAAATTATAATCGAAGACCCCTACTTGAAGTTGAAACGAGAGAAATGATGAAATGGTTGAAAAAGCGTATAATTTGTAATTAAGATGGGAATGAAGGGTGTTTCAGCTGTTTATTCCGGTCCTAAAATTTTTTACTTTATTCTCAAGGCCATGCAAATAAACTGTCCAAATTATCAAGCAAAATGGAAAATGATTACAATTGTTTTGTTTTAAATTTATTCAATAACCTTGAACTGTTTTTCTCCTCAGATTTCATTCGAAATTTTGTTTTAAATGTTGAAATTTTTGAGGAAATCAAAAAGAAATTGATTTTTTTTTATTAAAAAATTAATCCTAATTCTTAATGTTTTATTATGAAGAAAAATGAGTGAAAGCTTACTGAATAGGTATTGAGTGAATCAGATGGAAACCCCACCTTCAGTCTAAAGTGCAAGTGTCATGGTGGTGTTGTTAGTTCCCAGAAATAGCAACAGGTCGCTTATTCTTATTCTTACAATTAAAATAAATTCCACTTTTACAATTTAGGCTAAAAGTCGAGAAAACGGGACATTGGCTGCTGCTAAAATTTGCGAATTAAAAGGAGAAGACGAATTGGACGATTTTGTGGTGGAAATTGAGATTTTAAGTGAATGTAATCACCCGAATGTCGTCTCCTTATACGAAGCCTTCTTTTTTGAAGATAAATTATGGGTAAGAAGCCGAAAAAACAAATAAAAACTGTTTATTTTTATACTTTTTTATTTAAAAAAAAATTCTTTGAAGATGCTGATTGAGTTTTGTGAAGTGGGCGCTGTCGACAGCATCATGGTCGATTTGGAGAAAGCGCTGACAGAATCGCAGATCCGCTACATTTGTCGAGAAATTTGCCATGCTTTGGATTTCCTTCATAAAGCAAGGGTTATCCACCGCGACCTCAAAGCTGGGAACATCCTTTTAACGTTGGATGGAAACGTGAAATTAGGTTACAATTATTATTATACAAATTGAAACGTATTTCCGTAACAGAAAAAAAAAGAAAAAATGTTTGCATATCTTTAGATTTTTGTATTTGAGTGAAAACTAACCGTTATCACGTATTATTTACGTTTTAATTGGGGAAACAATCGTGAGATTCAGTTGATTTTTCTCAAGGATTTTAGAACAAGACGAATTTATGGCGAAAAAGTAGTTTCTTAAGCTTTTGTCTGGGTTTATTTGATGAGAACAGGTTCAAGGAGTGTGAAGCGCTTTTGTTTACACACTGCCTGGACTTGAATAGTTTAATGATGGAGGAAGTTACTGCATAGAACGTTTATTGGTGGGAATGGAAGGTTGATCTGCACATAAGAATGCAATCATGCGCATAATGAGGTTTCTGTTGTAATAAACTACATAGAATGTTGCAAACGAAGATTTTTAATTTCTCTTTCAAATTCTTTTGCAGCTGATTTTGGTGTGTCGGCCAAAAATAAACACACACTCCAAAAGAGAGATTCATTTATAGGAACGCCTTATTGGTAAATTATGACCGAATAAAATTTTTTTTTTTAAAACTTTCATAAATCTAAGCAAGTCTCATGAACTATATTTTTTTTAAGGATGGCGCCGGAAGTAGTTCTTTGCGAAACTTTTCGAGATAATCCATACGATTACAAAGTAGACATTTGGAGTTTAGGAATCACGTTAATCGAATTGGCTCAAATTGAACCGCCCAATCATGAGATGAGTCCTATGAGAGTTTTGCTCAAAATTCAGAAATCAGATCCACCATCGCTTGACAACCCGTACAAATGGTAATAAACATTCGCAGCTCGTTTAGTTGAAATTGGTTTTAATTTATTTATTTATTTTATTTATAGGTCAAAAGATTTCAGTGACTTTCTTGCTCAGTGCCTTATTAAAGACCCCGCCAGTAGACCGTCTGCTGAGGATTTATTGCGGGTAATGAAAAAACCGAATGAATAAATAATCAAATTCTTCTAATTTGTTTTTAAATTTTTTTTATAGCATTCATTTGTTGCTAACAACGTGGACAAAAAAGCTTTGTGCGATCTCATCAGTGAATATAAAGCCGAAGTAGTCGAAGAAGTCGAAGATGCAGAATTAGAAGTAATAGAAGTGAGTTAATCAAGTTTGATTTACACATTTTAAATTTGTTTTATTTTTATTTTCATTTCTTTTAAGGACAATTCGAGGATCAGCGTGTCCCGAACCTCGCATTTAAGTTTAGAATCCGAAATTGCCGGCGAGACAATTTCAAATCTGAGTGTGCCGATTGACGATAAAGCAGAAATCGAAACTAAGGTGCCTGAAGAGGAAATCGAAAAGCCCGTTAAGGAGAAAGTGAAAGAAGCTTCCGACGAACCGGAACAGAAGCAAATAAAATTGAGCAAAAACGAAGAAAAAGTCGCCGAAAAAACTCCATCTCCGAAGAAGGAGCGGGCGCCACCCATTCCCGTGGTCCAAATTACGAAAGAAACCCCTCCATCGATTGAAAAGTCGGACAAACCCGAAATAACCGAAAAGGAGAAAATCGAAGACGCAACTGAGCAGGAAAATTTAGAAAACGTTAGTGTAGTTGTGTTAGAGTCAAACGGCGACGAACAAAGGCAGAGGATAAACGATCGGACATTGAGAGAAGCCGAGATTGTTGCCGAGGAGACAGTGACCAAATTATTGGATGACGCCATCAAAGAACATTTGCATTACGAATTCAATAACGATTCGGACAGTTCGTTAGTGAATGACGATCGCAGTGTTGGTGAGGTGACAGTTACCAGCATCAACTACCAACAACCCAGACGAACATCCGTCGACGACACCGACAAAGATACGTCGATGAACCACGTGTCGATCGTCCATATCGGAAGCGGCGACGGCAAGATTAACGATTTCTCGGGCCGAGTGCCCTGCGTTTCGATGGAAATTAAAGAAACGACCAAGGACGCGACGGACGTCGACGAAATAGGCGACGTGTTCGAGACAAATGATAAACAACGCGAAGACAATCGAGTAGAAAACCGCCGCATCAAAGTTCACGTTAACCTTAAACAAGACGAAGATTCCGCAATTCGGTCGTCTACCTCGTCCACTCCGCCCTGCTCACCCGGTGCCCTTTCGGAGCCCCTGAATAAAAAGACTAGAGTTTTAAACGACGTTTCTGCGAGCAGTAGCGTGCAAAGTACACCGATTATGAAGAATAAAATCCGTGACACGGACACGGAGAGCGTGTGTACGTTGGACAGCAACGAAAGTCGAGGGAGCGACAAGGAGAACACGAGGGGAAAGGTAGAGCAGTCGCCTGAGGAGGAGCCTCCAGTTGTGTATAGAAAGAAAGACAGGGAACAGGTGAGGGATGGAAGGACGGTGAAGGGATTTTGTATGTACAAGATTTGTTGAGATTTTATCGGAGATTTTATCAGAGATTTATGCTAATTTATGTTTGATTGGAGCGGAGCGGAGAAGAGCGCTTAAATTAGATTGTTTAAAGTAGTTTAGGAAATAAAACGAAAGTATTGTGGATTATTGATTACTAACACACTTCTCATAATGCTAAACTTTTTTACTTTATTTTTATTTTGGCCTGTTGTGTTGATTATAACAAGAAGTGCTGCAGCTGTAAGTTGTGTTCGACTTTCTTCCAAACTCTCTATTTTGTTGTGTAGTCGCTAAAATCACTAACAACCTCTTCCAGAAGAGGTATCGCCATTGATTTCTATTGTTTGTTGTGTTTAAGGGTTTGTTTTAATGAAATTTTATTTTTTTTTTTTCTTCTTTTTTCTTTATTTTCATGTTGAGGGGAATTTTGTTTCTCACCTTCCTTCCTTTCCACATTCAATGTTGTTTGTTTTTAATTGTATTGTTGCATGATACGTGTTTGTGTATTTGCATGCACTTATTTTGGTAGTCCCTTTTATTTATTTATTTTTTTTTTATTTAAATTGAGTAATTTTTATTATTTATTGTGCTTATTTTTATTTTTTTGTTTTAAATTTTATTAATTGGATTTTATGTGTCGTTTAGACTGAACGGATATTAAAGGATGTGAAAAAGAACAACGAACCAGTCAGTCACACTCGTCCAAAGACCCTGAAGAGGACTCGCAAGTTTGAAATTGATGGAGTCGTCGTAACCACAACCACTAGCAAAATTATTTATGGAGACGAAAATGATAAAACTCGGGACGACCATTTTGTACGGAAGCAAGAATTGAGGGAGTTGAAAATGCTCCAGAAACAAGAAACGAAACAATTTCAAGATCTGGCTGCAAAGGCGCAGTTCTCTCGTGACCAACAAGAAAAGAAATTTGAACAAGAAATGATGGTAAGTATAATAATAATAATAATAAAATCTAATTTAGTATAACGTATTGTTTTTTTACTTTTGTTTTTAGACGCTAATCAAGAATTACGAAAACGATATCGACATTCTAAATAGACAACAGAAACAACAGGTGGAAAAGGCTGAATGTCAGCAGGAAATGGATTTGAAAATTGCATCAAAGAAAATCCGAAGCGAGCAAGTGAGTTTCCGGTTCTAAAATCAATACAGTTGCTTTAAATTGACGTCGCGCGCTTTTAGGAAAAGGATTTAAAGAAGTTTAGAGATGATCTCAAACACGAAATGAAGCTGGTGAAACAGGAAATGGATTTTGTGTCGAAAGACAAACGTAAAGAGATATACCGAAATCGGAAGGAGAAATTGGAAGTGGAGCACAGCGAAAGGGTCTTTCTCTCTCTTTTGATATTTATCACGTGAATTTATTCGATTTATTTTTTTAATTTTGTCACTTAGGAAAGAGAATTTCTTGAGAAATTAAACGAAAATCATGAATTGGCGATAAAACGGTTGAGTGACAACCATCGGGAAAAAATTGCACTTCTCGAACGACAATTTCTTCAACAGAAGCAGCAGTCATTGAGAGGTATTTTGAAAACTTGAAAATGAATAAACGAAAAAATAAATAAATAAATAAATAAATAATACAAATTTAATTAATTTCTTTACTTGCAGCGAGGGAGGCTGCCATTTGGGAGTTGGAGGAGCGGCAGCTCCATGAGAAACATCAACTTGCCAAACGTCAACTTAAAGATATATTCTTTTTGCAACGTCATCAGATGTTAGTTCGACATGAAAAGGTTGTTATTTTTTCAACAAAAAAATAAAATTAAAGTGTCATGACTAAACTTAAACATGTGTGTACTTAGGAACTGGAACAAATTAAGAGAATGAATTCGAGAAAAGAAGAAGAACTTGTGAAGCGGCAAACGATAGAAAGGCGGCAATTACCAAAACACATTCGAAGCGAAATGAAAGTACGAGAACAAATGTTCAGAGAGAGTTTAAGGATCAGCATGGTCAACATGATGGAACACCCCGAACAAGAAAAGGATAAATTGCGTAAATTTCAAGAGCAGGAAAAGAGACGATACAAGGGCGAAACACAACGACAAGAACTAAAACACAAAAGACAATTGGAAGATCTTCGAGCTACAGCTGATGGAACCATCAAAGAATTGGAGCAATTGCAGGTTGGAATAAAATGATTTTCATAATGAAAAGAATATATATGAAATTAATGAATGTTTTTATTGAATTAGAACGAAAAACGAAAAATGCTGATGGAACACGAAACGCTTAAATTAAAGCAGCAAGAGGATGACTATGCAAACGAATTGCGCGAGTGGAAACTGCAGTTGAAGCCCCGTAAACAGGTATATCGAGATTAATAGATCCTCCATTCTCTTGTGGGTCGTTTTATTTATTTTTTTCCTATCTGGTTGCACTCTTGACTAATATCTCACTACATTATTTCTGGTTCGTGACAGAAACTGGAAGACGAGTTCGCTCGTCAAGTGGAAGAACAGGAGAAATTTTATGGCAATGTGGGCACAATATCGAGAAATTATTTCCGCAATTTTGGTGGTCTTAATCCTGAGTCGGATTCATCGCCTCCTACCGGCTCTCCAAACTCACTTCGCGAGTCTAGCTCAGGGTCTACTTCGCACTTTTCCTAATAGTTGCACTCGGTCACTGCTAGACGAGATACACGTACTTACATTACTGCACTAATACTGTACCGAGATCTGTAAATTATTTCAGCAATTGGAAGCAGAATTTGCACATCACCAACTTCAACAAGAACAGTTTTACAGCGGCAAAGTGAATAAACTTGCCGCAACCGAGTGCTATTATGGGGCTTGTCTAGGGCCCCAATGTCCTGCCTCTCATGCACCTGTTAGATGATTTCTAATGAGTCAACGTAGGAGGTTAGTCACTATTTGCCTTCCAGAAATAACTATTTACAATACGTCGTTTTGTCAGTTCGTGCCTTTCAAATAAATGTGAGGTTATTTTTGTTTTTGCAATTTACGTATTTTTTTTTAAAAATTGTGCAGAATTGCATTTTAATTGCAATAAAGAGTCGTAATTCCAGTTGAGTGGTTCTACTAATTTGTTAATTTGGGCTTCCATCGCGGAGGTAAATGATGTGTACTTGTAATGTGGTATTTGCCTCTACCGTTAATATAATATGTATGTTTTTTCTCAAGAATATTATCGATTTTGGTTTAATTTAAAAATATTACATTTTTATTGCTTATGTATAGTCCATAATTGTTAGCTTTATATATTTTTTAAGTTTTTGAAATATCAATTTTGATTTCAATATGGGCATTCTTCGTGAACCATTAAAGCTGTATTATTCTTTAAACTGTATAAAATAAATAAATGGAAAAAAAATGTCGGGGATTGTTTGAATTTGAATAAATAAATAAATGTGTAAGCTTCACGAGCAAATTCAACGGCGCTAAATTTGTTTGTCGCAAGTTGGCGCTGCAGTGCAACGCAAGGTTTCGAGAAAGTTTTCTTGTATAGTTTGGTATATGATGCAACAGTTTTCTAACAATGAAAAGAAATTACATCAGTCCTAAAAGAAAGTATGAAATAGATATTTATATTACTTCAATGAATAACTGAATTCTTCTTGCACACAGGTTTAAATACGATCCAAGTCTCGTGCCGATTACAAATTTTTTCAAGACTCCTCCGAAAAATGGTAAATAAAAAATAAAAAATAATTTATTATACGAAAAATTAGTTATGTTCTGATTGAATGAATGAAGCTACGAGTGAATCAAAGATCCGCACGCCTAGCCCAGGACTTCAACTAATTGAAAGTCCTCTTCGACAAATGAGACAACTATCACTAAACGAACTATCGGAACGAAGGACTATAAGGCGCAATGAAGCTCCAAAATCGACAAAAAGGAAATTGGAATTGGTACCAGTCGTTAAAAAATTACCTGATGTAGTTGTTAAGATTATGTTAGAAAGTAGTGTTAATATCATGCAGTACAAAGATAAAGATGAAACGACACATCGAAACAGTGGATCGGATGACGAACTGCCAGAATGTTTAAGTGACGATTCAACTCTATCAAGAATAAAATCGGGATTTGCCACAGTAGTTAAAGAAGAACCTTATTCAGTTAATTCAAATGTCTTTAAAACCATACACCCCAAAGATGAAGTTGTAGCGCTACCAGAATGTTCAAGCCAGGAATCCGAGTACTCGTCTCCGGTATGATTTGATGGCGTGAGGTAGACCTATAATTAAGTTAATTCGTTGCAGGTGGCTGTACTGAAGCATTTCGGTCCTCGAAAATACAAATTTGATATTAATAACATTTTGGAAGAAAGAGAAACGAAGAAAGAGTCCAACGAACAGTTAAAACAAATGGAAGAAGAACTTAAAAAAGGAGTTATAACTTTAGATCGTAATCAGTGCAGTTTGAAAATTTTCACGACATTTTTTAAATCGAATTTACTCATCATTACAGGGGATGAAAATGTGTTAGAAGAAAACGGATTGTGTAGCATGAATTTAATGTTGCATGTTAAAAATGACATTAAGACGGAACCTCCACGAATAGATTTATTTGACTTGTCAAAAGGCTTTCAGTTGTATTCTACTCCTCCACCACTAACTCATCCAGATCATATTCCTAAGCAACAGTTTGATACGATGTTTGAAGCGTTAACGACAAGTCATTCCATTTTTCAAGTTCTGAGTTTGGCCAGGCTGAAAGATTTTCCTGAGTAATTATTTCACGTATTCATCTTAAAATATTAAGTTATAAGACTTTTTTTTTTTTTTTTTAAATTAGGCGGTTGTGTGAACGCCATTGGATTCTTTCATACATTTTTCACGTAATGTCAACAAACATGGATGCCAAAGTAATTCATAAATGTTTCGAAACACTGTATTCTGTCCACGTTATCATCAAAGAAACCAAGACTTTCAGTTGGAAGCCAAAACTGATTGATTTTGTAGCAGTTTTAGTGAATTATGGAGCTGATTTATGCAAGATAATTCCTAATAATGAGACTGTCATTTACAATCTTGATATATTAATGGAAAAATACTCGAACGAACCGAATACTGAGGTAAAAAAACAACGAAATGTTGAATTTGGAAGTAT
The DNA here is from genome assembly GCA_034701245.1 of Strigamia transsilvanica. Lineage (NCBI taxonomy): Eukaryota > Metazoa > Arthropoda > Chilopoda > Geophilomorpha > Linotaeniidae > Strigamia > Strigamia transsilvanica. The sequence continues at coordinate 16,111 of JAQIXU010000059.1, read as the reverse complement.
AAAATGACAAATATTTGCAGATTGATAACAACCATCTCCGTTTTCTGAATTTAACTTTGGTTTTTCAAACCATGACATTGTACATTGGAGTTCCAAATGCATACACAGATGAGGAAAAAGCTTTTCTATTATTCATAGCCGCATCTGTTTCTCTTGCCAAACAAATAACTCACGATTTCTTACTTGAGCAAATTCGTTGTTCAATTGAAGCTATTATTACCAGTTTTTCAGATTTATTTTGGCACACAGAAGTATGAAAAATGAAATATTTGGAGAAAAAATTTAGTAATATGAATTAGAAAATTTTTTCTTTCTTTTTTTCTTAGTTGAATCAAGTGGTGGCAAATTTAATGTCAATATCATCGCATCATCACGACAAGGTTTACATAGCCCAATTGATGCCGAACAATTCGCGCGGACATCATATTCTGAAACTGTTTTGTCATCACGCATTATCAACTATACTTGAAGTTGATGTGAAAGAAAACAATTTCAGTGTTCAAGTAAATTCCAAATTTAACGTGGATGATTACGGCTTAATTTATCGAGTAATTTTGTAGATCAACCACATTTTATTTTTCTGTAACAAACGAATTCTTACTGGAGTGAAGGACTTATATAAACTCCATTCTGCACTGCAGTTAATAGAGTTGTACCTAACCCCTGACCTGGGACATGGTACCATGACTCAGGTAAAATTTAAAAAATATACGAGTTTATAAATACTACAAATATTTCATTTACAGGAAACCCTTGAAAAACTAAAATTTCATTTAAGAGATACAAATGGCAAACTCATCGATCGAATTAACGATTCAGATGTGACAATTGTCAAAAACATGATAACGCAAATTATGGGTCGATTATCGCTCATGAAGGATACACTGCCATCAAACCAAAAGACTCTGTTCAATTGCACATCATTAGCTTCGCCAGTAGCAGTTATTAAAATGCTTAAAAGAGATGAATTGTGATAAATTTAATAAAATAAAATAAAAATGAATGTATATATTTTGTCATGTATAAAAATCAAGAAGTTTTATCGTAAACAACAAACATTTATTCTGTCTCCAAGCTTACAAGTGCTTTCTTTTGTTATTTCAATGGCCTTACAAAGCTTCATAACAGAAGTTTTCTGATTTTTGTGTGTATCTGCACTCAATACAAATACCTGTGTGAAAACCAGAAAACTTGCATTATTGTTTGGATTATTTGTAAATATGAAAATTTTATTGAGGCATTTATAAATAGCTAACTAATCACTTTCCCAGTTTCACTCGTCACTAAGTCATCATCCTCATGCTCATGCCTCCGTGATAAATTGATGACACTTTATTTTTCCTTTTCATTCATTCCTATCAAGTAATAAAAACTCAAATGAAAAAAAAATCATCGTCATTTCCTTAAGTATTTCAGAAAAAAAAAAAGATTCTGAAAGAAAAAATCTATTTAAACCTGATTACCTGATCATAAAAGCAAAAAAAAAAAACCCAGTCATTTAATTTCAACTTTTTCTTAAAGACACGTGGTATATACAAGTTGGGATTAATCGAATCCATTCACTTTCTATTCCACACAATTTTGTTAGATGTTTGTTTAAAGCCCGATACATATATAGATTGCGAGAAAGTGTAATTATATTATTTCAGATATTTGTTTAACAAAGATTTTTATTGGTGCAACTTTTACCAATTAAAAATAAAAAATCAACAGTACTGGATCATACAGTTTTTCTTTTAATATTAACATTATGACTGGCTTGAGCACAAATGTCAAAAAACGTGGTATAAATCTGAAGAGGAGCAAACATTAGACATTCAGAAAAAAAGCTTCGTTTTGAGATGAAAAAGTCACAAAATTACGAGTTGCAGAAAAAATTGCAGACTTATAATTTTTTTTATATTTTTTTTTTACTTAAGACGATTCAAGTACAACGAACTAAAGGGAAAAATTCTAAAGCCACCTAAATTTAAGAAGTAATTTTTTTTCCTAGTATTTTTCCAGTATAAAGGTAACTCAACAAATATGGCAAAAATAACAAGAGGAAAAAGGGATGGGGAAGGGAAGGAGAGAGGAGAGGAGAGGAAGGAGGGACTTAGGATTTATGTTGCATTTTCACACGTCACACGCGCTATTCACACATTTAATTACTTCAGATTTCAACTCAGTTTTTGATTGAAAGTCTCTTGAAAAATATTTCATTAATTTAGAACTTAAAATATTGTATATATATGTATATATATGAATTTTATAAATATCAAATGAAAACAAACCAAAATAATTCTTTTAAATTAAAATTCGACTCAATATTGATAATTGTTATGAAATAATATTAATTATTATAATAATAATAATAAAGGCCATAAACAATTTCCAGAAAAACAAGAAAAGATAAAATTATATTTATAATTATACAATTTCTTTATAAATTATTCAACCATGTCTCAAGCTTCCAAACTAATTCAAATGCTCATTACCAATAAAGGATCGGGTAAATAAAACAAAAATAAGAGGAAAATCAAAAAACATAGGAAAAACAAAAACAAAAAACAAAAAACCAATGTATTTTTTTTTTTATTTATCTATTAAAGTACCCTGGGCGACTATTCATGCGTGTGTTAGTGCGGTGGTGGAGGTTCATTAGATTGATTTCTACCATCTAAAGGTCGTTGCAATTTGCGACGAGTTGACGATGGAGATGCATTATTCTCACGGCTAGACGAACGTGAAGGTGGCACCCGTCCAGGCGCTCCGGCGTTACCTCCCCCTTGTACGTGAAACGAGACTTCCCGAATGGTTCCAGTTCCTCTGCCGACGACCCGAGGGACAGAATTGAAGCTGCTTCGAACATTTCCGCTGGGAGAAGCCACTGGAGGGTTGACGTGGGCCGAAGATGGAGGAAGGGGGCCAACTCGCACCAATTTCGTGCTGTTGCTGTTGCTTGTCGTATTGGTATTGTTGCTGTGAACTTTCTTGGCTGAGCTCACGTTCGTGCTCAATTGTTGGGCCTGAGAATGAGGCGTCACATTCGTGCTGGTTCCACTGGCGTCTCCGCTGGTGCTTCCGGTGCCCCCTCCGCTTGCAGCCGAAGATGCTGAAGAGGAGTCCACGTCTTTAGCGCTGGGAGGTGAGGCGCGGGGTGAGTTGTTTGTATCCTGCGAGCCGGCGCGATGCGGGCTTTGCCATTCTAATGACTCCGATTCTAAATCTAGTGACAAATTACCAGCTAGTGTATTCAAAAGAAGTTCTTGGACAAACAAACTACGGTCGGCACGCTCCATTTCTAACGCTTGTAACTCGTTCTCTGAAAGATTTGGTTCCGTACACCTTAAAAAAAAATAAAAATAAAATTTTTGAAAAATAAAAAACATTTACAAATAAAAGTCGTTACCTAGATAGGAGGAACTCTGAATTACTAAATCCTGTCGTCAAATCGAAAATGAAACCTGGCTGTGCTGAAGCGGCGGCAGCAGCTGCAGCGGCAGCGGATGACATCGGCCCCTGAGCATTCGCGGCTGTTTGAGTCTGTCGGCGTGGCAAGCGTTCGAGTTGTTGCCTCGCTGCTTGAGCCTGACCGTTCAAGTGATCCGTGGACAACTGTTCAAACAACCATCCCTTAGGGAAATAATTTGGCACCACAAGAAAAAAATCAAGCAAAAAGAAAAGAAAGAAAGAATAGATAGATAGACAGAGAAAGAAGGGGCATAAATCAAACAAAGTGTAATAGAAATCGCAATCATATAACAACTCCGAAATTATAGCAGAAAAATACTTTCAAATCAACAACCTGTTGTCTCTCTAGCTGCAATTGCATTTGTAATTGCTGAAGTTGGGTGGAAGTGCTCGATTGAGAAGCCGTGGCACTGCGCCGGACTCCAGATAATTGTGACAAAAGTTCTAAATTCAAAACAACAAATAAAATATACAATTTCAAAACAATTTCAACAATTTTCAACAATTTTTCATAAAAACAAACAAACCTGCTATAGGATCCATTGATTCTCGGGTATTTGGTGATAAAGATGCTAAGCCTCCTGAAGAACTGAAATGCATGTTTGCTCTACGTGCTCTAGTGCCACCAACACCCCTACCGGGATGAGGTATTCTTCTAACGTGACGGGAGCCTGATGGTTCATCGTGCTACGTAATTAAGGCTTAGTAAACTGTTTAAACGACTACTAAAAAGTTAGTAAATCGGTTACGACTCCAGGATATAACAAAGGATATCAAATCCCGAGGACTACGATGTTCTAAAGTCAAATGAGCGGCAAAATCATCAGTTACTAAATTTGGATCTCCACCTGGTAGCGCCGCACAAACAGGACACACCTTAAACCAAGTTTTTCAATAAATTATTCAATCCCCTTTCGTGTTAGCGTTTGTTTCGAACGTACAACTTCGAATGATGTGTCCGAGTGGTCTCCAGTTACGTGTTCTTGTAGCGTAACTTCGGTGTAACCCATTTTACCACAAAAAGGACACGTGAAAGCTTGTGGTTGTTCTACAGACAACGCCTCGCCGCCATAATACATGTCTGGAAACAAATGAAGCAACGAACTCGGGTTACGAATGAATAATTAACTAACTACAGTAATTAATTAACTAACCAAAATCCGATCTAGTAAGAATGCACTGCATGGGATGTTCTGTTGTATGCCGTGTTGTGGTTGCACCGGCTTCGTAGCAAGTCGCACATAAATCGTAATCGTAGCATATTAAACATTTATACCGCTTTCCTCTAAAATTCCCTTTCAAACACGAATCACAACTCACACCTAAAAAAAGCAAAAAAGCGTATTACAACATACAATTCAAAAGACTCTATTTCAATCATGGCAAAGGAGAATAGGATTAAAAAGACTCGAGGCTTAAATGCGAAATAAAAATGGGAGATTTTCCATGTTTTCATTTGTTTAAATGCCATTGAGCGAGAATTGAATCACATTCAATGATAATTCTACGCAGCTTATTTCCTTCCTAATTCACTCGCATTGTCGTATAAAGGAATTGAAACGATTATAGTGTGTTTAAAATGATAATGGGGCTCGTTAGTGAAGTGAAAAGGGTATAAACACTTAAGGTTTTAATCATTACCAAGAACATTCGTCTCATGAGCCAACGCCATGTTGAATGAAAGCCAACGTTGCCCTCTACTCACCTTCGTGACGCGACATTCTCGTAGATTTGTCTCACTCGTTTTTAATTTATATCTTCTGCTATAAATGTGACGTACAACAAGCTTTTTCTCATCGAATAACTTCGATTGTTTCAACTTCTGTAACTCAAAATAAACCCAAAATTTCGACACTACAGCAACAGATTTTTCGGCCTAGTAGGCCATGATGACGTCACAGCTATCGGTTTGCTGGTAACGCCAGAAAATTGTTTTTTTAACCCCCAGCTGCAGTTTTAATGAAATGATATTCTAAAAATTGTTTAAAATTTTATCAAAGTGTATTCAATAAACACTTTTCGTTGTCAAGATCTGGTTCTTTTTCTTTATCGACCCAGAAATCTTTTCGTCTGCAACACTCAGCGCTACAACCAATTTCTCACTTGTTTATATTAGTTTTATTTTTCGTTACAAGATAGCGCAAATTCTTTCTTAATGGAAATTTCTCGAACACAAATAAAGGAATTCTTTTTAAAAAAAAATAATTCTGAATGTTCAAATACATATGTATTAATCGTTTATAGTTATTTAAATGTATCATTGTGTATCATCATGAATCATTAGTGCGGAACAACTCGAACTACGCTTTTAATCTCCATCAGGCGGCATGACGACGACATCTGGCCGTGTTCTCGTTTACGGTGGAAAAGGTGCTTTAGGAAGCACTTGCATCAATTTTTTCAAAAAGAACAATTGGGTAAGCAATATAATTGAAAAAATACAATTTTTTTAAAATTGTTATTTGTGAAAGTGACCAAAAAACCGTCAGTTGTTTTCCACTTATTTTTCCTGCGATTTTATCTAGATCAAACGGAATCAAATTGCATCATTTCTAAGAAACTGATAAAAAAATCTCGTTTAATTTCAGTGGGTGGGTTCGATAGATTTGTCGCCAAACGAAAATGCGGATGTCAATGTATTGGTAAAATCTGAAACCGAATGGAGCGATCAATGCGCCGCTGTTTTAAAAGAAGTTGAGGAACTGTTGAAGGGAGAAAAGCTGGATGCATTGCTATGCGTTGCGGGCGGATGGGCGGGAGAAAATGCTGCTCACAAAGGTAAATAAATGAAAGCACTCCTAAAAAAAATTTAAAAAAAAACACCAGAAGTAAAATTTGTATTTGTTTTTAGATTTTATAAAAAATTCAGATTTGATGTGGAAGCAAAGTGTGTGGTCATCAACCATTGCATCTCATGTTGCTGCAAAACATTTGAAAGAAGGTGGTTTATTGCAGTTGACGGGCGCTAAAGCTGCTTTGGATAGCACTGCAGGTTAATTGCACGAGTGTTTGTATGAAATACAAATAGTAGAATGATAATATTCTTTAATTTAAGGAATGATCGGCTACGGCATGGCAAAAGCTGCCGTCCATCAGTTAGTAAAAAGCTTGGGTGATAAAAAAGGCGGTTTACCAAGTAAAGCCACTGCTGTTGCAATTCTTCCCATTACACTCGATACTCCTATGAATCGCAAATGGATGCCCAAAGCAGACACATCGACTTGGACTTCTTTGGATTTCGTAGCCGAGTGAGATGTTTATTGATTTAGTTTTAAGGTGATCTGTAATTTAAATGTTTTTTTTGTTTTGTTTAGACTGCTGTTTAAATGGTCGACTGACTCCAGTCGTCCTAAAACAGGTAGTTTGGTTCAACTCGTTACTACTGCCGGAAATACTGAATTGATTGTCAACTAATACTCGTTTTACCGATCAACCGTTGTGCCAATGTTATCTAAAAATTGTGATCATATCGTCTTGGGACCAATTCATACCAAAATGGAATGTTTGTAATTGTTTTAGCAAATAAATGTTGCATTCAAAAAGTGTGATGTTTTATTTTATTAAAATTTTTATTAAAATCTCACTAATCATTTACAAAATTGTAAATTATCATGTAGTAACTGTTTGCTTAGGTCTTCTTATATATTACACTGTACAAAAACTTTTACAAAATGTTTGTTTTTTTTCATCATAAATAATAAATTGTACAAGATAAAACAGAAAAATTGTTTTAAGACAAAAAAAAAATTGACTAGGAAACAGTTCGCAATTATTATTAAACACTCGTCTCCTTTTTCAGTTTCACTTCGAGCTGTCTTTGTGCCCACGCATCATTGATCCCATTCGTTGCTATTTTGAGATTCGCACTAGCTGACCTCTTCAATTGACAATCCAAACTTGGATTAATGTACACAAATTGCGGCTCACTCTCGCCACCGAGGTTGTTTTCAACAGATTTGCAATCAACTTCTCCACCTGAAAACTCGTTTTTGCCATCATTAGCCATTTCGGCGTCGACATCATCGTTGGTCTCATTCAGAACAAGCGGCCGTAAAAATCCATTATTATCTATCATTTCCTCGCTCTTCACTAGCAATTTCGTATCATCCGTAGCGGGCAATGGCTGAGACAAAGTCGTCAGCTGATCATCTCTTTCGAAGCTAATTTTAGAGTCCAACAAACTCATACAATTTTTTCGATCTCGTCGCTGTCTTCTTTCGTTTTCTCGCGGGACCGTGTTGTAATCTCCGCTGCTGTAATCGCCATCGGTTCTCGCCTTGCTGTGGCGATGAGAAACTTTTAGTTGATGCTGGCGATTTTTCTCAAAAAATCGTTTAGCAATTCCGTTTTGCCTCGCATTGTAAAACATTTCCGGAACCACATTAAGTGAAGTGGATGACAGTGGTTCCGGATACATGCCGGTATTCGATCCGTGCGAATTAGGAGCAGCTGCATTTGATTTGCTAACCCCACTTTCGATCGAACGGGAAGTGTGGCTCGATTTGTTAGTCAAATTTGAAGCCAAGCTGTTGGTCGATTGCCTAACGTGGCCGTTGCTGGTCGTGAGTTGCGGCACCCTCGTGTCGCACACGTTTCTCCACCGCCGACAACCGCTCAGCCTTTTCCAGCAATTGCGTACATCGCGCCGCGAGAGACAGAAAAAGACCAAAATAAAGCATCCCAGACCGGCACTGACCACTCCGTAGATGCAGCTGAATATAATCTCATCGTACATGATTTGAAATGGATGAGCGGTTGCTATGGCAGCGGCTGCCCACATGAGCAGATAGAGAAGCAAAATGACCGCGTGGGCGCGCAGTTGTATGATGGGTGGATTTTCAAAGTCGTTCTCGGAACTCGAAGTACTGTGCGCGTCTACGGATGGTTGATCGACTGCAGTCATTAACTCCACCGCTGGGGTGTCTGTGGTGTTTTCACGTCGTGCTGAAAGTATAAAATGTTTCACACTGCGGTAATAAAACGTTGCGGGGTCATTTACCTTCGGAATTAGTCACAATGCAATGAATTAAGCAAAAGAAAATGCAAATTAAGAACACCAGAATTCCAACCGGTCCATAAAAAGCTGCCAAACTTGGACCAAACGCTAAAAAGCAACTGTTTAAAAAAGAAAATTATTGAAATTTGAAAGGAAAAAAAAAATCAGTTGAACTCACTATGCATATCCAGCATACTCGTCCATATTTACAGCACTGGATATACCACAAATGATAATGGCGACACCCCAACCAACCAAATAAAATCGCAACATCGGTTTTGGGGGCAGTGGTGGCTCGTCGGACATTTCATGCTCCGATTCACGTTTGTTTAGTTTTTTGTACATGTTGTTGACGGTAATCAACATCCAAAACAACACGCAGAGACTTAAATAGTGAAGAATTATACCAACCGCTTGGCATACGCGCACGTTTTCGGTTTGATAAATTCCAACACTAAACATAAAACAGAGCAGACTGATTGCCAGCCACGTGTTTACTAATGAGTGTTTGGCTTTTTTTGGCATTTTGATGGCCCTAATTAAATGGAATTATTTCGTTATTAAGCTTTAAAACTGCGAATAATGAGGAAATTACCTCGTAAAAAATAAATATACAAAAATAACGACGATCAAGCAAAAAAGGCAAATAGCACTTCCAATATACACCATTGGGTGTGCAAACCTAAATTTAGCACCTTGTCGACGCGTCTTCAGCACGCTAATCTCACTTATATCCTGCAATAATAAAAATAAATACGGTAAAATAAATAATATCAGCCAACAAAAAATAAAAATATACTTGCAGAATCCCAAAATTAGCTAAACGATTGCACTGGAAGATAATTAAATGTTCATCATAGCGGCTATGATATGGAACGTGACATCCTTCGCTGGACCAATCACCAAAGTTATCTAATAAAATAATTTAAACTATATAAACTTGCATTAATTACAATGAAAAATTAATTCATTTTAACCGTTAGCTTCAAAATCCCACCAAACTGGAATAATATTATCGGTTAAAACTTTTACTCGAAGCTGCACCGTGACTGGATCAGACATATTTGTGAGGCGATGTTTAACTGATAACAATAAATAATATTAATAAAAATGATTTTACCTTAAAATTATCTTATATTGTATAGTAATTACCTAACTGACTTGAAATAACGCTAGTCGTGATTACGGCGTTTGTTCGTTGAATACTTTCGCTCGTTAATGGAAACAATTTACTGTTCCGATAAACAGCAAATTGAAGTTTTTGTTTATTTCCAAACTCCTCCGCTTGTCTTGTATTGAGATCGTGAAATAATGAAGATGGTAATTGAATCGAAGCTTCAACAACCTGATGTTGGGGAATTTTTGATGTCACATCGACATGATTACATTCAAACACTTTCTCGTTATACGGGAAGTCATTGGCAGACGAAAGGCGAATGTACGACGTACACGTCAAACCTGAGAAGCTTTTTGGTTTAACCATAAATTCTTGTATGGCGATGTTGTCGCGATATCGATTGAGGTCTCCTTCCACAACTAATTCCGGAATTTTCTCAACTGCTTGTATTAATCTGAAATAATAAAATTAATGCCATCAAAATAATCTAAAAGTTGGGCGAGTTTCTTACCTCGAACACGCTTTATCTTCAATTTGCGCTTCTTTCAACAACATCTGACTAACTCTCATCACAGTGCTGACAACATCAATGAGAATCTCACCAATCTTACACAAAAAATGTTTTTAATTTGATTATATTTCAAGATTTAAGATGAGCATTACTTCTTTTTGTTGAGGAATATACTCCAAATACTTTTCAACAGTTCTAGCAATGAATACAACATCCATTTTGTCTTGAAAGATTTTCCCATCTCCAGTATAATTGCGTAATCGACGAACACTTTCTCCAATTCCAGCTTTGCTACTGATTGATAAATTAGTCTGAAAGCAAATAAAACAGTTTCAGTGATAAATCATTAATAAATTTAGCCACAACAAATCCGCTTGCCTTTGAAAATTGCTCCAATACTTTGGTAACTTCGCTGATATAAGCGCATTGACTTGTTAGCAAATTTTCCCAATACCCTTTTTGGTTGCAAAAGTAGTAGGCGTGCGACGGTTGATATCCCGCGGTTGTTGAGAACTGTCCTTCGCACGATAACTCCACAGACACATTTCCAACAGTTCTAGGCCAAATAAATCTGCCCTTATTATTAGTTGTCACTATTTAAATAAAATAAAAAAACATCAAATGTCATTTATAAATCAACCAAATTTGTATTAATTTAATTTAGTTTGCCGCTCGAGCAGCAATATAGTTTTATTGATGGTGTAATGTAATCACAAAAACCTGATTGTGGGCAATAAACGGTCTCATCCGAAATGACCGTTATATCTACTTTGTGGTCTTTAATTCCTTGCTTCATTTGTGCCGAACAGTGCCACGTTCCAGAGTGATTTACGGACAGAGGATTCAATGACACACTACTAGTTACGGTGGTTCCATCTGGAGACTCTTTCGTTTCCACGGCAACATAACTCGATAAATTACTGTTGGGCATAAGCTAAAAAAAAAAATTTAAAAAATCAATGCGCGCTCTTTAACAAATGTCCCTTGTGTGGCAGAACCGGTCATAAATTCAACCAAACTGGCCGTTTGAGTGAAAATTATTACTTGCTCTTACCTCATGGCTGTTATAGAACCACGTGATGGTTGCAGAAGAGTCGACGAAGTACAAATTGCAGTATAGGGATAATTGATCCCCCTGAAAGACTATTTGGTTCATGTCTGGCTTCATTTCAAATACAGGCGTTTGCACAGGCCAATCTGCAGATAAAACGGGAATACAAAATAAGGTCAAAAATGGTGAGGGACTCGAGTGAAACTTGTCTCGTAAATTGATGTTTATGGACATCGTTAAACAATTTAAGCAAATTAAATGTGGAGATGGATCTAATAAATTCACTAGCAAATAATTAACATTTCTATGTCAACTTAATGCAATTCGTAATCTCATTTTTAAAGAAGAAAAAAAAATCAAAAAAAGAATCAAAAAATCAAAATAATATTTTCAAAAAAAAAAAAAAATCATTTTATTTCCTTCCCAGCTGGAGATTGAAATTTAATTTCAAAATCATCGGTTAAAAAATTAAAAGGAAAAATGTTACATTGCAACGTATGAAACGAAGGTTAAGAGAGCAAAGAGGGGGAAAATACAATTCATTTTTGAATTGATAATAATAATGAAGAGTGTAAAATGAGAAAAACGTTAATTAATTCCAACAAAAGAGCAAAAGATTTGATCCTCTTCATAGTTTTGTTTAATTTTCTGCTTCATCACATTTTTCATTTTTCTCTCGTATTAAACAAGACCCATTTGTGTGCTCTGTGCTCGTGTCAAATGAACTCGACTGACATGATCGAGTGCATTTGTATATGACTAATTGCACTGACGAAAGGGTTGAGACATATTTGATCATCATTTTTTTCTCGCGTCATCGCAAATATGCACAGTGCTGATATCAACCTCGAGGGATTGATCACATTTCATCTCTTTCTTCGATTCCCCCTTCTCCTTCGTTTGCTTTCGAGGATCAGAAATGCACTTAGCGGACATGGAATTTCAATTTGCGCACAGATAAACAAAACAAAAATATTTGTTTGGAAAACCTAAGCTTATCGAACAAAATAACAATAGCATCATTTGAAAAACCTCATTATTGATAAATAATTGGCATGTTTTCAATTTCCAGTCCAAAAAATAACGATGGCGCATGCATCATCCTTTTGACAAGACACAATTAAATAGTTTCCGTTAAACATTCTCTTTTGGTTGAAAATGTTGTGCGATGTTTTCGAATTTACCAAAGAAATTAATATAAAAGCATGCATTCGGCAGCTAATCAATAAAACACTGGAAATAGTACCCAAAATGAACTAAAAATCACTATTAAAAGTTTAAAACTTCAAAGTGCAAAGCGGCGCCATTTTTCTCGAGAAGGAAAGGAAAATTAAACCAAAGAAAAAAAAAATTTGAAAGCAATTTTGAACGAGCAATTTACACACCAGACTTAATGTGGTGTAAAAACGTTAAAGGTGACTTACTGCAATGCAATTCCTTTCTCTTGAGAGATTTGATGGTTCGTCCTTGTAATTTTGCAGGTTGCGAGCAAGTGTTTGTAGGTGCAAAGGTGAGACCCATTTTTCGCGCCCATCTCACTATCCACTTAAGATTGCAATCACACTTGAGCTCGTTGCGAGAAAGGTCTCTAAATGAAATAAATGGAAAGAAAGAAGAAAAAAAATGTAATTTCTCAACGAGGATCAAATATTGCAAAGATGACTATCTCGAAATGGCCTTGTTCCGTTGCTAAGCAACCAGAAAAATCAAAAAAAGTCCAAAATCAATTTATTTTTTTTAAATTATTATTATTATTGTTGTTATTATTAATATTATTACTAATTATTATGAAAAATTGTATAAAAGGAATTAAAAGACGACTTACAATGCGTGCAAAGCTGGTAGTTCATTAAATGTGCCTTCACTCAACCGACTGATTTTGTTTCCACCCAAATTCCTAAAATAAAAATACAAATAAAAAAAACAGTACTAATTTATCAAACATCTTTACTAATCGATATAAGTGAGTGAGACCTCGCCTCGCCCTAATGAATCATTCAAATTCACTCAGTACCCATAAACCCATAATTCAAGCACGAGCGCAATGTTTATTTTTCATTTATTTTCATTTATTTATTCAATCCACAAAACAAAGAAATATTTTCGAAAAAATACTTACAAAGTATCCAACCGAGTCAACCCAACGAAAATAGATGCGTTCAATACAGTTAGACGGTTATCTGACAGGTCTCTGTAAGAAGATTAGAAATCAAAGTGAGAAAAAAATGTCGCGAAAAGAAGAAAATGTCAGCTGTGGGTACACATTGGATGGATTTTATGGTGCATTTTGGTGAGTGAAGCAAAGCGCGGCAATTCCCGCCTCCCTAATGAAGGCGAAAATAAGGAAAACCGCCCAGGCATTAATTTATCTAAATTTAAAACACATGAATCAGACAAACTAAAAAGAAAAAGTGGCAATTGTTGTTGCCCACTATAAATGGGCAACCTGAAATCCACACACATTTCAACTTGTTTCTGAGAAAAATTTAGAAAATCAAACAATTTCCATTTATTTCAAAGAGGAAATGAAATTTGCTTTTCAAATTTCTTTTATTTGCAACAAATCTACCAAGTTTATGGCCGTCCCTTGTTATTCCCTATGAGAATTTTACAAAATCTTGAATTCCTACCAAGAAACGTCGCAAAATGTCCATAAATGATGACAAAAGCTTTATTTTATTAATCCAGAAACAAATTCGACGTGTTTTATCTCCTCTCGAACACAATTTTTCCTTTTATTTCCCAACACAGTCTTTTTTTCGTTCTTTGGGTGCGCGTACAAGTCACTTCGATTTAAGACGAACAAACAGCGCGCCAAAATTTCATTACTGTAACATGAAATTAAATCAAGCCTGTCCTGGTTTGTAATAGCGGGGTTCTAACTGTCCCTCCGAAGAGGATGTGCTCTGGGCTGTCCTCCTTCATGTCTTCGCATCTCTCCCCAACTCGATTGATATTGATCGGGAAACGGGGGGATGGGGGAAGTGTCAATTTCTATGGCTGCCTCTCTAGCGCATACAATGTTTCTATTTGCCTCCGCACAAATAGACAAAAGATAAAAGGAGAAGCCCAAACTGACAAGCAAAAGGGGCAGCGAGATACTCACAGCACAAAGAGTTGAGTCAAATTGATGAAAGCCTGCGCTTCGATCGTGTGGATCTGATTCAGTTTGAGTGACCTGAAAACATAAACAAAACAATAAATGGAAGCCGAATTCGGTCGAGAACGGAACAGGGGAGGCGCTGATCAACGTTTTAACACCTCAGGGAGTCCTGAAGCAGCCACTAGCCTCATTGATCGAACTGCCGGCTACATCACTTAAGGCGAACACCTTCATTCGTATTGATTACGACTTGAGCAAACCCTGCGCAGACCTGTGTAATTTGATAAGACCCCGTTGTAGGAAAGTCGGTTCGCGAAGGGGATTGTGTGTGAAGAGACAAACGGAAGGAAAATCCGATTACGCCGTCTGTTCGCAACATAAACACCGCAATCAAATCACACATTTACGGCCTGCAGACAAAATAATTTCGACGCGAGCATTGGAAAACGTGCGTTTGCTTCGAGGCACCTGTGTAGCCGGTCACGCACCGCATCAGACGCCACGAGCGGAACGGACACACGCCAAACCGTGCGTTTGTTCATCAGGGGCGAGACGAGAGGAGAGGAGTTTGGCGAGAAACTCCATTAAAGGAAAGCAGGCGCGGACGCGCAGGCTTTCATCTCGCACCCAGAGGAACGCTGCTGGAATTTAATAGGCGCGCGCGGCAATGTGCGTCTCTGTTTACCGCTTTAATGCGTTTATAAGGCGCGCGCAGCTGACGGCGGCGGCACAGAATTAAAATCCACTTAGGAACGCTCGCGTTTCACCCGTTCCGGTTGCACTCAAACGACTCGCCTCTACTCGAGGACAAGACCAATATATTATATTAATTTTACAAGGCAAACGTCAGTGCGCGCACGCAATGAGATGAATTCGTGTCGTGTAGTGTTCACTCTTCCCTTCACTTCCCCTCCCCTCCCCTTTCACCTTCCTCATCCCCACCTCATCCATCATCGGGGTAAAATTGTCTGCACACTCCCCCGTCCCGCAACAAAGATGCACGTGTACAAGCCAAACAATCCCACCAGAAACCAGTCTGCCATGATTGCGTTGCTGGAAAGCAGCCAAAGAGGGCGTGGTCAGCTGCCTCGCTCTTGTCGCATCTGTTTAGTCGCAACCAATTGATTTAAAAATCGTTTGCACAACAACAACAACAACTAAACCCAAATTTAGCCCCGACTGTTGTTGGCTTTGGGCGTCACGTGACCAAGTGTTTGTATGCTAAATATATGGGAGGGAATTTATAACTGACCAATAAGCCATTTATCATCGCACGTCGGCTCACCCCTCGTGACAGTGACGACCGACCAGCCCAATTGGTTAATCAATAAAACTCAATCACAGATCGCCATCGTCATTAGCTAACTTGTAAGTCGGAATTAATTGCAAATAGCTAAGGGTTTTATTTTCCCATTAAGGAAATGGAATCATTTGCGACTTTCGTGTTTATTTCTCCGGTTGTCTTGTCTTGTCGCACAACAAGAGCAGGGGTGTACCGAGAGCAACCTCGTTTCTGCGGCGTTTTATTGCTTCCCTCGCTGGAAAATCGTACGGAATTTGCATGACAAGCTGCAGGTCTGTCTGCATAGAAGCAAAATCTTGGATTTGTAAAGGCCACATTAAAAACTTTATAGCGCTAAAACGCATTTCAGTGCAATTTGTATTCGTTTTTCTTGTTTTTATTAGTGTTCCAGGTGTATGAGAGGCTTTTGGCGGGTGAAAAAAGAAAACTAAAATTGCGGTCATAGTTGTCGGTGTTATCGGTTCGGTCTCACAAGTCAGTTCCGAGTCTGTTTCGGAGAAATCTATACACTTAATCGTGAGGAGTTTGTCAGTGTGTGTGTGTGTGTGTGTGTGTGTGTGTGTGTCTGTCCGTTTCT